>JANVCF010131756.1:0-11735 GCA_025388745.1 Hydrozoanthus gracilis
AAATTGGGGGGTGGGGTGGGGTTGGGGGGTATGTGCCGCCACCCACCACCTCCCCCGACGAAATTGGGTTCCTTAAAAATACCAATGTTTTTACTTCTTCTCTTACTTTGGAAATGTTGGTTAGCTATAGAAATTTACCTAATAGTTTAAGATTTGAATTTAGAATGGTGTAAATAGAGCAGGAAAAATATAATGACATAAGGACATAAAACAACACCGTTAGTTCTAGTAAAAGGATAACTCGTGATCAAATGGAGTATGAAACTTGAATTACGGTTCCTAACGACTTGGAGTGTTACAGTTTCGTACTTCTGCTTTTGCACTTTCCTGGCATCACAGTTTCTTTGCATTTTTTCGTTTTGCCATAAGAGCTCTCTTCCGACTTCGATGTAAGTTTCCCCCTCCGAGTTGCTACATCAGCTTCAGTTGTCCGCGGCATCCCTGATCTTGTAGCTTTTACTATCGCCTTTTGGATGAGAACAAAAGACAAAGAGAATCCAGGCACACCAGTTTCCTACGCGACTACTGACGGTGGCAAGGTAAGCGCGTATTCGTGTCAGATCAGGCCAATGTGTGCGCAGATATTTATTCTCGTTTATACCTGTCATAATGACTGCGTTATCTAAGAACTGTGAAAAGGAAATTTAGGTAATTTGAAAAACAAACGTAGTTTTTTTTGTTTGAAAAGAGATACTTGAGTTAGTCTCGTCAAAATGTCACCAAAACAATAACCATTTAAAAACCTTTACTAGAAACACAGAAAACAAAAAACCTTTTGATCCTAGTTTACTATTTAGCTGGTTCTAATCTCCGTTACTGTAGTGGTAAATAGAGAAAAATCTGTAGCTACTCCTGTATGGGAGAAAAACTTATCAAAGTTTAGCTCCAAGCAGAAGCCGTTTATCTCTTATACAGCTACGTTAAGTGGAACAAGTCAGGTTACGTGTTGTGCTCGATGTTCCAACACAGTGGCCTTGGTCCGAGCTTGTTTGACCCCACATGTCATACACGACACATTCTCTGGCATTAAAATACCGCAAACGCTGTAATACCCCCTCTAATAAGCCCCCCCCCCGTCTAGAGCTTCAAGGTTTAGATAAGCCCCCTCCCAAAAATCCCCCCCCCCCCTCTCCACCAACATAAAGACGTTATAAAGGCCTAAAACATACGACGTTTATGAAAAACATTTTGTCAATGGGTGTTTCGATATCTGTTTCGGTTTTTGTAAAGTGCTGATAATGACGCCAGAATAACACAAAGTTGCTATTTACTATTAACTTATCTGGTAGCCGGATTTTTTTTTTTTCTGTCTTTGGGTAAAATAAAAGTTCCCCCTCCCTAATAAGCCCCCCTCTTTAATAATCCACCGTCTGGAAGGGCTAGATAATCCCCCGCCCGGGGGGGGGGGGAGGGGGGTTTGTTAAAATCTTTGCGGTGCTTATCAGACAAAAAAACATTACGTTTTTCATATCAGGACTTTCAAATCACTTTGTCAACATTTCAAGGCAAGATGCAAAACAAAAACACATTTGGTTCTTTTTGGCTTGAAAGTTATATCACCGAAATTAACATGCTTTTTGACACACACTTTTAAAGGTTGTTGACAACGCACTGGTCCTAGAAGATTATGGGGCATTTTCATTCAGTATAAACAACAAACAGCAGTTTGTTGGTGTAGCAGCAAACGACGGCCATTGGCATCACATAGCGATCACGTGGGACAGCAGTTCAGGAGCTTGGTATTTCTATAAAGATGGGAGAGAAGTAAAAAGGTAAAGAACTGGCCCCGTACCTCAGTTGGTTAGGGCGACGTAGATCTGTTGCGTAGGTCGTGGGTTCGATTCCCATCGAGTACATCGAGTGGTTTTAGGGGGTTCTTAGCTGATACCGTAGTTTAGAGAAACTTGGATTTATAATCGTTTCCAGTTGCAAGGCTTCACTCGAATCTATATGTTGTATTTAAAACAATGACATGTGCATGTCTGCAAAGGAAATCGGATAATTGCTTCTAAGATAAAAAAAAATCGTTAAAAAGGCCAGAGGGAATAACACAATAGTTTATCTGAGAGAAAAAACAGTCCACTTTTAACGGGTTCTAAAAATTTATTAATCAAATCACTTTCTATTTAAGAGAATGAAAAAGTATCGCATGTGTTTGTATACAATTTCTAAAATAGTTAAGACGTAGCGGGGCACGAGGAAAGTGTTGAGAGAAGAAGAGGTGAAGCCGAGTTTTTGCTTGCCTTTTGAGTGCCTTTTCACGTCATAACCAGTTTCTAAATTGTATAGCAACTCAAGCGATGCTGTTTTATCCCTTTTAGTAGATACCCATAAAGAAAGAAACTTTCTCGAGTTTTTCTACGTGATAACCACCTCCTATTCTCGTATATATAATAGATTTGTAATCGATCATAGCGCTATCAATACCTAAGCAACAAACTAACACGACCGGTTTAAAGTGAGGCACCTGTGAAATCCTGGCCTCAGTTTGAATACCTGTGTGACTTTATTTCCAAACGTTTGATTCGTAAAGCTTCCGTAGTAGTTAAATGAATACTGGAATACTATGAGCCAACTACTGGTACAACGCTTCCAGTCTGAACCCAAAAATCGGTCCTTGCTCACCATAGAGTCTCCAGTAGCTCAGTGGTTAGAGCATCCGACTAGAGTACTGAGGGTCGTGGAGTTCAAATCCCATCTGGGGCTCGGATTTTTTCCGAGTTTCTCCTTGTCTTTAATATCACAACGCTTATTGAAACCTTAAATGACAATTTTCAATAGAAGTTTTTTCGATATTTTTTTTTCTTTTTTGACGGATTGTAGAAATAACGATTGTGTTAAAGATGGCAATCAGTATAGCAATGTCAAACTTACTCGTTGATATGTTTAGGATTACAAAGTAATCTGCAAATACACCAAAACACCTCAACTGGTTACATCATGTACTAATGTAGTCTCAATCAACCCCATATAGATATACTGCTGCATTCCAGGCTGGCGAGATCATTCGCGGCGGCGGGTACTTGGTACTGGGTCAAGAACAGGATACTTTGGGGGGAGGGTTCAGTCCAGATGACGCGTTTACTGGGGATATCAGTCAGTTAAATGTGTGGAATAAAGTTCTTTCTGCAAACGATATCCTTAATATGGCACTTAACTGCAAAGCAGCAGATGGCAATGTCAAAGCGTGGGCAGACTTTTTGATTGGGCTTGGTGGTGTGTACACTGTCACGCCCAGGTCGTACGCATGTGATGGTGAGTATTGCGCATGTGCAGTGTCATTTGTCTAGGGTTTGGGTAGAAGATTCTGCAGATGTTTGCAACGATCATTCAGCCAAGAAAATTCATTTCGTCAACTTGTCGAGTAATATATCACAGATTTTGTAACGGAAAATTTGTATTTGCTAATTAGTCATCAACTCACCACTCGTGAACAGTCCTTCTCAGAGCTTCGTTTAGAACGCAGACAACTAACGTTTTATAAGAAATCGTGCCTCTAACCTTTCTCCAAACTTAACAATCTTTATAACAAAGTTATCTCGAATAATGAATTCCAAGCAGGTATTCTTATTCACAAATGTCTTTCTCGTAAAGGCAAATAAACTAAAGTCATAAATGGCTCATCGGGTTCACGTGTTTTAGTTCATTCTTGTACTTACATTAGGACAACAAGAAGACAACATTAACTCCACGAACTCTAATATAACATTTCCAAAAATCTCGAAACACTAACCAGCCTGATTAATTCTTCTCAGGCCTGCAGTGACCTCCAAAAAAAAACAAACAGTACGTACCATTGTCTAATAACGTTTTCCCATCACGACTATTTATCTAATTCTATTGATTGCAATGATAGTTTCTACAACAAAGCTAAATCGTTTTTCCAGCAAAGTGGCCCATTGAACTGGCGCGCGTCCTCGGTTTCTGTAGTGCTATACTAAGCGGATGAGAGTCTTTACTATCCCCGAGCACTGATCTGTCGTGGGTTAGCCCCAGCAGAACTGATTCTCGTTTAATCAGCTGAGTTGACTAAAGTGCCTTTTTCAGGGAAACGCACAGTGGTCTGACCGGGGCTCGAACTCGCCGCCCTAGGATTACGAGTCGAACACGCTAACCACCCGGCTACTGCGCTACCATAGTTTCTGTACAGGACAATATATTGTACTGTATCCTCAGAGCAAGTCTCGCCTGAAAAACTACACTTAAACCAGTTTGGCCCGGTTCATTTACACTGTTTCGTTAACTTCTATAGATTATTTTCTTTCCTCTTTCAGATAACAGTCCAATGCGACGCTTCACATCTGTCAAAGATTCGCACCTCCCAAATCACAATGATAAACAACTAAACGGAAAGACCCAGGAAGAATGTGCGCATGCGTGTGAGCAAGAGACGTCTTTCCCCTGTAGATCTTTTGACTATGACAAGCAAAACAACAGATGTTATCTTAGTAGAAATACTGTAAGCAAGATTCCTGCAGCGTCTTCTAGCACCTACGACTACTATGAAATGAGTAAGTAGCTGTTTGTGTAGAGATCTGAAACACGAAACCTGGTAGTGTAGCCTAGCTTATTTCCTTTCAACGTAGACATAGTTTCCCCCATTGAAGGAAAAGCTAGTAGAATATAAACATTGCCCTAGATAGTCTACGAAAGATAAACCAGATGTAGCTTGATCAGGTCCACATTCAGGATTTTCTGCGGGAGTTTGCAACCGGGGTGGGAGAGGAAAGGGGATCCGGGGACATGGATGTTTTTCAAACTTTTGAACTTTAAGTTCAATTTAGAAAAATATAGAGAGTTATGTTGCTTCTTCAAGTTGGTGGTCAACAAAAAAGTGGATCTTCGCCGCCTGGTGGTCAAAGGGGGAAGGGTATGCGAGCGCATCCATCGCACCTCCCTCCCACCTACAAGTCTGTTGATTATAGCACGACTTTGCCTTTAGTTAACTAACCGCATTCTTTTTTAATCTATCTTATAGACTGTCTGGATGCACTTGGGGTAGAGAATGGTCTGATTCCTGATTCTCATCTTACGGCCTCCTCATCGCTTGACAGCACCAGTCAGCCAACACAAGCACGGCTAAACACCGCCCGCGCTGTCAACATTCAAGGCGTCCCAAACAGCCGTGGGGCCTGGAGCCCAAGTGTGTCCAGTATTAACCAATATCTTCAGGTGTGCATGTTACCGAGATTTTGTTTTTCAAAAAGTGCAGTATCTAGATAAAGGATGAAACTAAAGGTTGGCTCGAATATTAAAACCGTTTAAAACTGTTTAAAAACACTATCTTTTCGCCATCCACGGACATTTTACTTAGATGAATTTCTTGTAAGACGGGTATCTCCCTTGGATGAGCAATCGCCAAGCTTCGTTTCTCCGCTAAAGATAGGTGTCTTGTCGACCTGCGTAGCTCTTCGTGCTCTACTCAGCTTCATCTAACATTTGTCGAATGCTTATGGAAAACAATACCTGCGTTTATTTTCCTCTAATGATGTCAACAATAGTTCATAACACTTCCTAAATCTTCATAAAATTGTTGTAAATGATTGGTTTTCTTTTAAAACATTATCCGAAACTATCACTTCGACGATTACTTTCTTTTTCGCTGTCTTCTGGAACAATTATTTTTTTTTAGTTCTGTTACAAACTCCTTTTGGGAGAAACCAATATCAACACACACACACACACACACTTTCTTAATTGGACAGTTACGGTCTGTTTACCAGCAATTAACTTCGCTGTCCAGCGATGATATGCTGGTGCTACACAGAAGAAATTTCGACCTCTCATTGTTTAGGTTGATCTTGGAAAGATCTTGAAGATCACGGGTGTATCTACTCAAGGTGCAGACAGCCTGACGGAGTGGGTGACGTCATACAAGCTGCAGTACAGTGCAGATGGTAGCAGCTGGACAGATTACTCTCAGGTTGGTTTCTGGTTTTTATTTAGCGAGACTACGCATGACCGCTTTGTGTTTTGCTTTATTTTCGTAACATTTTTTATTCGAGAAATAACGGGAAAAGAGACAGGCAATAGGACTCGAGGTCCCCTTCGAGGTCCGCCGTCAGGGACCTACAGTTAACGCCCTTGTCCGAGGGGACGCGAAGGTCTAACCGATTGCAGATGATGAAGCAAAGACCTCTATTCTTTTAGGACCCGAAGTGAAGGTCCGGCACCGGGAATCAAACCCTGTCCTCCCACACGGCAGACTGGCGCCTTACCAACTGGGATAACCAGGCGGCGCTTGCTTCGAACTCTAACCAGCGAAGCAAAACTTCTTTAACTTATCCGAGCAGAAACTAGCAAGTACTTAGCGTCTGACGATATTGATTAGGGTGGCACTAATTTGCCACAGTAGTAAAATTCAGTACGCTACATGAAGTCCAAGGCCCGTTTGTTCAAACATCGATTACCCTTAACCACGCGTTAGTTTTTAATCCACAATCGTGTTTCTAGCGATCCGTTAACTAATTGGTTTGGAAATTTATGATTAGCATGTTTGTATTGTCTAAAATGCTTGACTGTGTTTTAATCAAAGCAAACCTTTTACTGTAAAAATACAACTGTTTCAATTTTTCTAAACTCAGCGTCAAAATTAACCTGCTTTTGAACAACCGAGCGTTGAATAAATCTTCACGCCGTGAAAATTGAGTGAAAAATATTAAAGTTGTGCTCAGTTGTTACGTACGTTTTTTTATGAAAAGACTCTCCAAGGAAACATAGATTCCAGTACCATCGTCAGGAAAGAGCTGCAGTCGTTCAGAGCCCGGTACGTCCGATATCTTCCCCAGACCTGGAATGGCCGTATTGCCCTTCGGGTTGAGGTTCACGGCTGTTCTACAGGTATGTAAGACCTGATTACTGCATAATGATAAACAGTTTTTCAAAACAAGAGAAATTTTCCAAAAGAACAGAACTATCCAAACAACAGGAATAAAATCGTTAAAAAGTTGCTAACAATAACTTAAGATGCTCAAATTGGTTTTGCGGTAACTTTTCATCCATCTTAACTTTGTTCATTCAAGCGATGCGTAACCGTATCATAGATATCTAGCAGATTATTTTATCTATAGCAAAACGAAAAAAATCCATCCACCCACTGGAGCTATTCTATTGTTCATCAGATTCCCTTCTGTCCCAACTTGGTGCGTCGGGTGGTGAGTAGAAACGGCTACGTTTTGTATTGTACGGCTGACTTTTCTTTTTATTTTGTACAGCTGCCTGTTTTGTATCTGTATTTGTATTATTGTCTTAGTCTTGTATTTTTGTTTAGTAAAACCAACAACATTATGAGTATTTGTATTTTGTACTCTTGCCCTTAGCTTATCTATCTTTGAATTTATTGTCTAAAGCAATCTGTCTTGATTTGTCCTCTATTTGGCAAAAGAGGTGGCCTGCATACATATGTTAGCGAACCTCTTGGCTAACTAGTATCTTTCTTGCTTTTATTATGAGTAAAAAGGAAACTGTTGTTGTTTTTGTTGACACAGTAAACAATTTTCTGGATGCTGCAATTCAAAACATATCGAAGAGCTGTGTATAGAATAATCAACAATAATCAACAATTTGCTCGTTCATGTTTTTATCCCAAAGGTTTTGCCTGCAAATCTCACACCGGGTCGACTGTAACGCGATAAAGAACAGTACAAAGCAGTGCAGTGTGTTGCCAAAAACACAACGTCATTTGTGCTGCGACATTGTTTTTATGCATACACCAACACCGCACTCAATCGCTCCAACTCATCAAACGAAGCATCAATTGTCATCCATTTCATGCATCATCAACGCCATATACCACTATCTTGATAATTAAGAACTGCTAACTATTCAATTCTTGATTCAGGGAAATCATCAAGTTCATCACTCTTATACACAAACAAATTATGATGGAGGTGGTGATATTAACGATAACAATAATAATAACAATAACAATAAAAATAATAATATTAAAAATGGTAATGATAATAATTGTTATAATAATAGTAAACTCTCAGAAGCAAAGGCATTTACCTGCTTCCCCAGTCAGTTGCCTGAGAAACCGAACCAACATTAGGAGGGGCAGATAAAGATGTAACTACTACCTTGTATAGTAAAAATAACAAAGATCACAATATTAACAAAACAATAGGCTTTATGTGTGTTGACAACAAAATAATAAACTTCAACCCCAGGCCTAGTGTTCAAGAAATAGGTGTAAGCATTTTGCACGTGCAAAATGTGTCCACGAAGGAATTCCTTTTCATTGTGGGCACTTTGGGATTTGAAGTATGAAGTACTCACACTTTCGTGATTCAAAAGCGAGGCTTGGTGGTGTTTGACGTAAACGTACATAAGGCCTATTGTTCAGTTCAGTTCATTCTAAGTTAAGAATACAATCACAAAGAAATAGCTTTTACCTGTAAATTGATTAAAAAACTATAGCATAACTACATAGAAAGAAAAAAGTAAGAACACTACACATCACTTACAAGGCTCAGTAGTTCAACGCCAAGTTGATATCGACATGCGCAGTGAAGGGTGCGATGATAAAGGGAAACAAGGACCCGGGTGTGGATACGCGTTCATCAAAATCGACGGCAAGGATCTCTCGCCTCATCGCCGAGGGCACAACGTAGTGGTGCTAGACGAACTGACAGGTATGGTGTTTTGGTTCGTTCCTTATATTTATGTTAAAACGACGTTCGTAGGCTGGTCTTTACATCAGCCACGAGGCTGTAAAGCACAGCAATTTACAGAGTATCTGTACTGCTTCTATGAAGACTGTAGCATTTACTGCAACATAACAGTAGCAACTAGAATGAAAAGGAAAAAAGAGGCGTGCAGAATAATAATATTTACTATGAAACAATATGATTTGTTATATCAAATGTCTATTGTTATATATCTAGACTTTCACTCAACAAAATGAGCACTGTGATTGGTTTATTTTATGGTCACGTGCCCCTGATCATATTCAAATATATCCCGAACAGTTGCACAGTTTACGTTGTTGCCCGCGCACCAAGCACATCACCAATATAAAACGAAGCACTTAATGTATTATCCCTTGGGAATTAAGCTAGTTGTGCTTTCCCTCGATTTCTGACATCGGTACTCTCGGGAAAACAAAACGAACTGTTTCCCCGGGGACTACACATTAAGCGTGTTATGAATTGGAAAGAAAGAAATCGCCTCTTAAGTTTGAATGATCAGAAAAAAGATTATGAGTCACTGACGGGAATCGAACCCGCAACCCTCTGATTACCGGTCAGATGCTCTACCCACTGAGCTACAGAGACTCGCGTGGGGAGCAGAGTTACAGGATAAGCTTGTCTATTCCCCGCTGGACACACGTCTTGCATCTGCTAGCTCAGTATCCCCAGTAGCCAAAGCTATATATTATTAAATGATTAGTGTAGAAGTTTTGCAACTTGGTGTTGTATATATGGAATGAAGGAAGTCGCCTCTCAATTTTTTTGTTCTAGTTTACCTCTCTTTTACTTTCTTGTTTTGATAAAAAAAAAAAGTGGTACAAGTTAAAGGTGGATAGTTTCACAGTTTTGAGCCTTTCGTGTGTTTTGCAAGCTAAATTGTTGCAGCTCGGACTTCTTGTCAACCCTCAGGTGAAGTTTTGCATGTTATGAGCTACGACACACATGGGAGAACAATGGATGTTGCTGCGTGCAAAAACTTCCTCAATGCATTGAGCGGCAAGAAAGCACACTTTTCAGTTTATATCACTGCTGCCCTGGGGGTAAATTAGGGGGAATGAGGACAATAGCAATGATGGTGATGATTTCGATGATGATATTATCTTTTGAGTTTCATCACTCCCTAGAGACATCAGATAATGGACAAAGCGGCCAAGTTAGTGCCCTAGACAAAGATCATCGAAGTTATCTTTTTCAAAGGCGTCAACATTGGCGCTATGACATCAGGTCAAACCCTGCATTAACGATGGATCATAATCAGAAACTACGAACAGTAAAGCACTATGTTACACCACTGGCTGAGAATAACAGGGTCACAATCGCCGACAATATGTAATTCCTAGAATTTGTGAAGCATTAGGTTATACCGCTGGGTGAGAAAAACAGTCTCACAATCGACGATGATATGTAATTCCTAGAAATTGTGAAGCACTATGTTCTACGAATAAGTTGGAATGACAGGGTCACCATCGACGAAGATATGTAATTCCTAGAATTTGTGAAGCACTAGGTTATACCACTGGGTTGGAACGACAGGATCACAATCTACGGTGATATGTAATCCCAGAAATTGTTAAGCACTTTGTTACACCGCTGGGATGGAAGAACAATCGACGATGATTTATAATTCCTAGAAGTTGTGAATCACTAGATTATACTGCTAAGTGAAAATAACAGGGTCACAGTCGACGACAATATGTAATTCCTAGAATTTGTGAAGCATTAGGTTATACCGCTGGGTGAGAAAAACAGTCTCACAATCGAAGATGATATGTAATTCCTAGAATTTGTGAAGCACTAGGTTGTACCACTAGGTTGGAACAACAGGGTCACAATCGACGATGATATGTAATTCCTAGAAATTTAAAGCACTAGGTTATATGTTGGAATGACTGGGTCATAATTGACCATGATGTGAAAATGCTAGAAATTGTGAAGCACTAGGTTGGAATGACTTGATAGCAACAGATTAAGTGTATTTGAGGTTCCGTTCTTGAGAGCAGAGTTTTCATTAACTTAATTAGTTAACACAACTGATTTTTTGTTACTAAGAAAGTAAGAGCAACTTGTCAGTCGTAACTGTTTGTTCAGAAGACTTGGCATATTTTTTTATACTACAGCAAAATTGTTCTTATCGCCATACAAGATGAGGGGAACAGATACTTTTCGACTCTCTACCCCGCGTTGAAAAGACTGGGGGCAAAAGATCCTGTTTTCAGTGATTACCGCGGTTCCCTGGCGTTCATTGGCTCGCCTTTGTCCTCCCCGCGTCCATCTTGGGTACAACAAGTTCAAAGGCACAGATACCAGGGCCCTTCTGAACTGAAGACTACTTTCACGTTTAGACACGGTAAACATAGCTAATACTGCGAGTCTTCTTTGGTTCTTGCAAAGAACTAGCAGACTCTTCTTCAACCTTTTTCTTTGCCGTAGTGACTCGCTCGGTGATATATATGTAAAAATCGTCCCAGTCACTGAAATCAGAGAAAACGCTATCTGTGAGGTTTGACAGACCAGCCTGTTTCCCGTCCAAAACAGATTTTTGGATCTCGATGGCATATGTTTTAGGCCCAGTCGCGGCTGTCTGGGTCAATATTCCAGTTCCTCTTGCAGGTTCTTCTTCACTAACTGATTTAAAAGATTCCATGGTTTTAAGAAGGGAACATGCGCGCTAGGCGTATAGCTCAGTTGATTAGGGCGCGGCCATCGGAGCTAGAGATCCCCAGTTCAACCCCGGTGACTGAACATCTGATTCGACTTTCTTCTTATCACTGTAGCTCTAGCGTTGAACGCCCGTACAACAGAGCACTGACAGAGGGAGGGGATAAAGGGCGCACCGCCGGCTTCTATTGATAACAGCACTCTCTGACAGCTGAAGGAACTGCCGACCTTTACCTTAAAACTATTTATAGCGATTTATATAAACAATTGTTCTTTTTTTAAAGAAATTGAATTTTCTGTTACGTATAAAAACGATTGTATTCGTTACAACGATTGTATTCGTTTTTATATTTGTAAAGTCACAATCAGTCCTGTGTGATGGTATCC
>JANVCF010131867.1:0-11735 GCA_025388745.1 Hydrozoanthus gracilis
CTAGTAGTAGAAGTACTAGTAGTATAGTAGTAGTAGTAGTACTAGTGGTAGTAGTAGTAGTAGTAGTAGTAGTAGTAGTAGTAGTAGTAGTATAGTAGTAAGAATAGTAGTAGTAGTAGTAGTAGTAGTAGCAGTAGTAGTAGTAGTAGTAGTAGTAGTAGTAGTAGTAGTAGTATAGTAGTAAGAATAGTAGTAGCAGTAGTAGTAGTAGTAGTAGTAGTAGTAGTAGTAGTAGTAGTAGTAGTAGTAGTAGTAGTAGTACTAGTGGTAGAAGGATTACTAGTTATGATTGCAAAGTAACAGGTACTTAGACATGCATTGAATCGTTTATAGTCAGCAGCCTTAACAAAGTTCTATCTTTTTTGGTAGAAGAAGCAATTGTGAACAGGAAGAAATGCTGAGGAAATCTGTGGCGAGGTTTCAATGTTTCGATCAAACAAAGAGGGAAAGTTCAACAATGTTAAATGCGACTTTAAATATGAAGAATATCCTCGAGGATACATATGTGAAAGCAATTGAATTTAGGCTCCAAACCTCAGAGATAGCTAGTAATAAAAATAACTTCTTCTGAGGAGCACTTAATAAAAGGTTTGCAGTCAAACATACCCTGTGTCGTTGTTTTTTAAATATTCTTGATATGGTTTGTAAATCGGTGCTTTTCCTCTTCAATAGTTCAATACGTCGTCCCGTGCAGAGGCCAACTTCGCATACCTCGTGTAATTCTTAATTCCCCCAGCTAAGGTTACTTTAAAAAACTGTTTACTAATGTAAACGCTCTGGTAAACCTCCTAAAGGCTTATGTCTTTTTTCTGACCTTCCAGACGGGTGGCTTAGTATAGAGGGTGTCATATTAGAGAGGAGAGGTAACTCAAAGTTGTCAATAGCCAAAGACAGAAACACAAGTTTAAGTTTTGATACCAAAATGATTTAAAAGCAACTAGCAACTCTGTGTTCGTTGGCGTCATTACCAGCACCATTCAAAATCCAAAACAGAAAACACTGTCGTGGCACAATCCGACTACCTTATCGGTTTTAGCTTCTTTGCGTTTATTTTGGAAATGGGGGGAGGCGGGCTTTTTTAAACCTTAAAGCTCTAGACAGAGCGTGGCTTACTAGAGCGTTTCGTTATTTAACTGCTGCGACTGACAAAGAAAGTTTAAAGCCCTCCAGCATTAAACACAACAGACACGTTGAAAATTGGTTGCTTGTTTTTCATCATTTGTTTTAATTAACATCATCATAATTCCCGGACGTGAAGGAAGTCTTCACATTAGAAGCATCGATCACCAAAGTCTGCCAAGGTCACATGTTGTTGTGTAGTTATAGAAACATACTATCCCAGTAAAACGCAGAAACAATATTACTAAAAACACCTAACAAATAAATTAACAAACATGTAAATAAAGGATTTAAATGAACATTTCAGAAGCTATTATAGACGAGGCAAACAATAAGTAGCGAAAACTTATAGTATTCATTAATTACTTTTTCTTAAAATTCTTTCTAGAACTGGTTTTTTGGTTTGGTTATATCAGTTCCAAACGAAATTCACATTTGAGGTCCCTTAAACTTAATACTAAAGGCCCCATAGTTTTTCCTTGCTCTTGGAATACAATAGGATCAGTTTAGCGTTAGATTTATGTATCTTAAATTGCTATGATTATATCTGTCAGCAAAAACGTTTCTGCACAAATCTTTGGCAATGGCTTGTTATTTTCTCTGATAATCATCTGAGACTGATTCTACTAAATAACTGCTCGCTTCAGGCTTAGTTAGTATTTGGGTTAACGTTAAACCCCTTGACTTTGTCTTGGGGATATTGACCCGACGTTCACTTCGCCATCGATAAATAAATGTTAAACTGAATGTTTTGTGTCTATTTGGGCCTGCTAAACCAAATTATTGGTAGTTTATGTGATTTTACAGTATTCGATAGATTTGTAGCAAAGTTTTAAATATGGAATTGCTTGGAACTATGATACAGATAAACCTGTCACATGAGTAGTTTCAAACAGGTTAACCTGTTCAAACTTTAAAAGTTCTTTACATGCATCAATAGTTTTGATCACTTGGCTTCGGGAAAAGGCGGTGTACTTGACGAAGAATCAATAACGAAACGAAGGTAAAGCACTGATTGACTAGGTCTTAAAAAGACATGTCATAATTGATAAGACAGCCAAGACCATTTTAACCGATAATTTTTTAAGTTTCACATTGGCCTCCTCCTGTCTCGAAGACTGGATAATGCGTCGTCTTGATGTAAATTTTGACTGCAGCGCCGTGTGGGGCTAAACAATCATATCCTAGATTTGCAAGCATGGCTGCAGTTTGGAAAATTTAATGAAAATTGTGTTGTGTTACTGGGGCTGTTGTTTGTTTCCGCTGTCGTATTCTCGCTCTCTTTTCTTCCCAAATTATGCACCTATCAATATAAAGCCGGGGGGGGGGTAGGGGGGTGCGGGCAAGGGTGGAGATAAATACTTTAAATCTCCCCTCCCCCGGCCCGGGTAACAAGGCAGTTACAAAAGGTTCTGAAAATTAAACTTGGGTGACATAAAAAGTACTTTAGCATTTTTTTAATATGTTTACTAACAGGGTTGAAAAAGAAAAAGGCAAGAACTCGTATTATCTTTGTGGAATTATCGCTTGTTATTGAGCACACGAAAATTTCCTCCCCAAAAACCTGATTGCAACTTCCAGTTCACCATGCAACTGAACGAAAAAAAAAATTCAAGAGCATCTTATGAATGCATCGACATGGCACAGGAAGCGACGTTCGGACGATCCACGAGTCAATGACGAGGTCTTGTTCCAGTCTCCTTGCAAAGACATGGCCATTTCGTTCCCAAGCTCAAGTTCAACTGCCCGCCCCCGGGCTTGACAACGATCAAACTGCCCTCCCCTCGTGAAGGCCAGTATCGTCAAATGCCCAGCCCAGGGGCCTAAAAATTGTGTCAAATGCCCGCCCTATGCCCGCACCTCCTCCCCCTCCCGGGCTTTACATTGATACATGCATTAGTTCTCATTTTGATTCGCTTACCTTGACTCCATGCACCTTTGATTGATGAGCGCCATTCAACGCGATCAACGGTGATTGTTTCCCAGGAGATCCCTACATCGCAGTCCTTTAGATGTCGTTTAAGCACATGTTTGTAGCGAAGTTTTAGTCCACCAGAAGGTCTTGTGCCAGTAGGAAGCTCGCCGTTTAGCAGGTCTTTGGGTATCCTGCCATCCTGCATTCTTTGGACATTACCAAACCACAGGGTTCGCACGGGCCCTGAAAAACCTGGAAAATCCAGGAAAATGTTGGAGCCCTTGAAATCACTGGAAACCCCTGCAAAATCCCTGGAAATGTTTTTTTAAGCCCTGGAAAGTTTCATAGAATTTTATTGAAAAAGCTAAATTTGCCAAATGATGCATTTTTATCCGTTTCAAGTAACATTTATAAGTCGTTATCATATTATGAAAACGGATTTTCACGACTTAAATTATTAAAAAGCTGTTTAAACAGGTGTTTGTGAACATTTTTATTTTCATTTTGGTTTTAAAGAGTCCTTGGAAAACCCTGGAAAATGCGAAGTTTTAGCTCTGGAAAACCCTGGATTTTTGAAATTCTGAAGGTATATATACGAACCGTGAAGCCAACGAAGTCTGGTACTGGCACACATAAGTTTTTGTCCACCAGAAGGTCTTGTGTCAGTAGGAAGCTCGCCGTGGAGATGTATTCTGGGTAGGCTTGATAAAAATGGTTGTCATTGACATGTTTTTACCAATTTCCAAAAGAACGATTTTTTGATCTTTTACAAGACGCAAACTTTATGCGATACAGTTTACTTTTTTTTCCATTGCATTTGATCAATGGTAAGGATGTTATAGGCGTTTCATGTTGCCATAGCAACCATTTTCTTTTTTGCCTTGAAAAACGATATTTTGAGAATTTTTAGAAAACAGGTTATTAACTAAATTTGCAATGTAGAGAACAAAACGGAAGCTGTATATTGAATTCTAAAGTATAGTAAAAGAAGAAAGCCGTTATTTGTTTTGAGTAACCATAGCAACCTTAGTTGGTTTTCAAAAAAGTTAACAACCTGTTTTCAAAAAACCAATTACACGCATTCTTTTTGTCAATTTGTACCGCCTACGTCCTGATTTTTACTTAGTTTTATCATCTTTATTAGCAATGAAGCCAGTCAATATCCAGCAAAGGATTTCGGGAGAACTAGTGGTTTCTTGGAATCAAGGTGGTGCCTTCCATAAGATGAAGGCTGCTGTTTATTTCTCTCTAAAATTTTCTGGTTTGTGCGTTTGTTTTTACGTCATTTGCAACTATAGTTACCCACACACACATATATATATATCCTATTGAAGGTTGACATTGATAATATGTTAAATTACAATCGATATATGAGTATTTTTATGAGGAAGAAAGATTAATCCTAAAGACATTAAATTTGGGCAGTTAAAATAGAAAAGATGACGTCATTATGACGTCATATTTAGTTAAAAACTTTAATTACTAAAATAAAGAAAAGCTTATCACAATCGACAGTTGAGCCAAGTTTCATTAATTTAGGGTGAAGTATAAGGGAAATATGGAGGGGGGGAGGGGGGCATTGCCCCCCCCCCGGGTTCTGCAACGCCAAAAATGCCCGGGTAAGATAGGGTTAAGTCACTAATGAACTTCGGCAGCCAAGGAAGATTGCTTGCAAACGGCTCTCTTGCCAAGTCAAGGAAGAATTTTCTTTTTGCACAAGTAGACACGTGGCTTGAACTTAGTCGATATTATGGTTTTATGGCGAATGTTCAGTATCCTTGAAGATTGGAAGAACCGACGGACAAGCGGTCCAAGTTGCTCAAAAATAAACCCCGTTGAACAGGCAGTGGAAGCTAATTCCTGTACCTACGCCGACACATCCGCCGGCTGTAGAAGGAGAACTTGAGGTAACTTCTTTGTTCTTAAGGCTAATTTGCAGTCTAGTACCTTATTTTAACGGTTTTTACGGATGCTGATACTGCCAGGGAAAATGGAAGTTTATATCGTGGGGGGAAGTGAAGCTTTCCGAAGTTTAACGTGCGATTCAGAAAGGGTGTGATTCAAAACGGCTTGAACCTTTCGTGCTATTTCTCGCTTCATTTGAGTAGTTCTCCCACGTGTTCAATTCCAGCATGATGAATTGATATCAATTGAAGTCACTCAGAAATTAGTCATTGCGCCGTTGGAGTTTTAATGACTGCGCTCGACAGCGCACGCCGTTGTTAGTATCTTCTGTTTATCATTGGTTGTTATTAAAAAGAGCTGTTTAATGTTATGATGTTTTATGCTCATGATTATTGGCCAGCTCGTTATGTTTCTTACAGATTTGTATACTGAATGCGCCATGTCATTATGGGGTACGAATGTGTCACCAAAATGGGTGCGAATATGTCATTATAATTAATAGAGTGCGAATATGCCACTTTAACAACGGAAAAATGGGTGTGAATGTGCCACATGAAAGAAAAAGAAAGAAAAACGGGTGTGAGTGTGCCACTTAAAAGAAAATGAAAACGAAACGGATGTGAATGTGCCACTTGAAAGAAAAAGAAAAAATATGGGTGCGAATGTGCCACTTAAAGGATAGGTTCTAATGTGCCACTGAAAAGAAATAAGAACAAATGGGTGCAAGTGTGCCATTTAAACGAATTTGGCGCGAGTGTGTTACTTACAAGAAATGGATGCGAATGTGCTATAAAAATAAATGGGTGAGAATGGGGCACTTTCAACAAATGAAACTGAGCGTGCAATCTTAAGGAAGTGGGTGTTATAGTACCTTTCAAAAGAAATGGTGTGAATGGGCCACTTACAAGAAAAAGATGCAAAAGTGCTATTTTATGTTGAGTGCAATTGTGCCACTAAAATTGGGTGCGAATGAGCCACTTAAAGGAAGCTGAAGCGAGTGTACCACTTTACGATGTGTGCCGATGTGTTATTCAAATGGCCGGGTATGAATCAGTTTGGGTGTCAGTGTGCTTCTTATGAGAACAAAAAACAAAAAATCATTTTATATATATACACGTTTAAGAATACTCTAAAAGAACTCTACAGAACTGTTTCGTTAGGGCCGAAGTCCTCACTCATCAGATGCTACAACATGAATGAATGAATATTCCTATTAATACATTAAGTCTTATTTACAACATCTATATGGGAGGTATAAATATTAGGCGCTAATTGAATTTCAACAAAGATTTGTATCAATGTCTACATGTTGACAGAAGTTCTTTACGCTTATTTAGGGTACAAAGGAAAGGTTTGCAAATAATAAAATTAATACTTTTCTCTAAGACATAAATTACAACGTTTGCTCGTACTATTATATGATTTGGCTCTTGAAATAATTGTCCATTTGATTTCATAGTCTATATGGTTGTCCTTCAAAGTCCAAATGTATTAACTGAGTTCTGTCGAATTTCGCTTAGTTGACAAAACAAACTTTTAAACAATGGGGCCCGCCAAATACATCGACTTACTTGACAAAAACATTACGAAATCATACAAGAAAGCTAAAAGTGTCAGAGCTACGAAAATTCAGCACAGAGACCAGGAAATTATAACTAATTCAAGCATCATGATGCTCAACCCCCATTGTTCACAATAAATCATTCTAGACCTCAACATTGTCATTTTTTGTACTCTCATCAATATTATCTATCGCACTAATTGTGTTTACGGGAAGCTATATTTGTGTTTAAACTTCCTTTAGCCAAACCGGCGTGCCAACTGATAAACACGTGATCGGAAGAACTATTTAGAACACAAATACTTCAGTTGCAGGTGTTTCACATTGCTTTAATTTTGTAAGCTCTTATGCACAAGTCAACTGAAGGTGCATGGTCAACTTGAGCACTATATACATCTCTCTTTTACAATATTTTAACTAATGGTTTGTTATGTACATTATTCCCTCCTTTAAGGAAATATGTCCCCATTTTGGACTTTTTTTTTTGAACATAAGAGATATATGTTATTGGATAACAAGATCTTTGTTTGTGTGGATTTCTGTCTAAATAGATTTATGGCGTAATCGACACCAGCTGCTGATCCTTTAAGACTTGGTTAACTAATGTGATTGACAAGTTTGAGTTAGACTTGGTAAACCACGATCACAAAATTATTATTATCACTATCAGAACACAAAATGGTGCACACAAAGATGTTTTACAGTTTGTGTTGTTTGTTAGCAAAATTTTATCGGCATACAAGGAGGGTGCAGGTAGCTGTGGAAGGGCCGGAGAACAAAATTGTAAGTGTAAACAAAAGCTATTGGTTCTTTGTTTGCGAATGAAAAAAAATTTGTCGTTTCAAAACACTGGGTCTGAAGTTATCAGCAGATAATCGGGGTTGGAAGTGGAATCTTTCCAGTATGACAATTCGTGATTTCCAGTTATTTTTCGACCAATGATTTATGATTCGTATGTAGAATTTCTTAATGATTCATGATTCACAGCCTGCGAGATGATGTGATTCATGATTCCTCCACTTTTTTATTTTTCATTCATGATTCAAGATTACCCTAAACATAAGGAATATCTCATTGGTTGGACAGTTCCAGGCTGCCTAGATATCCTGTAGTGAACCTCCAGTTGAGTTCTAAACCTGATGTTTAAAAGCACAAAGACTAGAGCTACGTGTCAAATTTTCGTACGCAATAGGTAATTAAGATATTATTGTGAGAATATATATATTTTTTTATGCTATAAAGAGCACAATGATTTGTCTCTATGTGACTCGTAAAATAGAGCTAATAGAGTTAGAATGCCATTCGATGTGTCTTCAATGCTCTTAATTCTTTTAAAACCGCCACATTTACGCACTAGAAGGCTTTTCTTTTGAAGGACCCCGAAACTTTGTCTGTGACCAAAAAATGGTTGTGTTTGGCAGTGAAAATGGTACTCAAACTTTTGCGTGAAAGAAGTCTTACAAGCTAGGTTCAAAAATGTTTGATGAGACATTGTCGTAGATAATTTGTCTGAACTAATTTTTCGCATCAGCGAAGGGAAGCGAAACTGCAAGCACGTGACAAATGGAAAAGAGTTCGTACAACGTGGCTTGCGCATCTCGCGATAAAATGTCGCTTAGTATGTTGTAAGCATTCAGATCAGATTTCTTAACAGTTGAAAAGTCGGAAATCTTCAGTTGTCTAAGCCGGTGTGGCGGAGTTTAATGAGAAAATATGGGACTGTAATAACTTGAGTCTTTCAAGCGACTTTTAAGAGGGTTTAGAAGTTTAAGAAAAAACTCTGTTAAAACCTTACCTCACTGTCATAAAACAAACCTCAAATACACATAAACGGCTTAAAATCGGCTGCATAGTCGGCAAATAGTCGATAGTGTTACACTGTTAATTTCCAGCTAGAGTAAAATGCGTGGACAACTTTCTTAGAACATTTGAGAATAGAATCCTCAGAATGTTTAGAAACATTCAGCCACAGCCCGAGAAATGTTTCAGTTTATAAGCAGTGGAAATCATATCGGGAAAATATCTCGGCGAATCCACAAAAAATCTTCGGGGATAAAAATGGATCAAATTCGCTTTCTAAGACAAGTATTGCATTACTAAACAGGGTTAGTTTTTCTTCGATTTAAACACATAAGAACAGTTTAAGAACAATGATCATCGGCCAAATTTACTGTTTGTTATAAACAAGCGTTTATTTCAGTTCGGCTCTTTTAAACTCTCGTGTTGGGTTCAAGTTTAAATATCCAATCAGGTTCTCTCATTTACGTTTCCGATCCTTATGTCATGAAAGTCTTTGATTGCTGCTGAAATTGTCTGAATATTTTTTTTCTCTTTTACGATTCTGTTTAGCGCAGAGACAATAAAACATCAAGAGCAATTGGTTTAAATCTTATCTTAAAGGCAGGACTCAAACCTCCTCTACTATCTCTCCAGCATCTCGCATAAAAAAGAATCGTTATGCGGAGTACCACAGGGCTCTGTCCTTGGTTCCTTACTTTTTCTTTTGTATATTAACAATATGTTTCAATCTTCTGATGTCTTTAAATTTCATCTTTTTGCGGATGACACAAACGTACTTTATGCAAATAAAAAAACCAGAATTACATGTTTTTCTGAAACCCTAACACTTTTCTCTATCCATATTTCTCTCAATACGGAAAATGAAGCTACACGACAGATAAAATGGTCCCTCGAAATCATTCTACTGGACCCTTTTCTTCGATTTTCATAATGAATAACAGCATCACCAGATACAAAACATCGACACAGACGACCGAGGGGAACATGTGTTCCAAAGTAGTTTTGAAAATTAGGTAATCCGGAATGGCAGTAAATGCTTCCAATTTGTCCATCGTTGTAAAAACGAAATGGTTATGCCGTTTTCGTCTCCATTTTGTCTTAAGACAAAGTAAGTTTAAAAAGTGAACAGAGTATTAAAGCCATGTCATTTTGTGATTCTGAGTACGATCCTAATAGCGGAAGTACATCCTAGCGGTTACAGACTTTGTTCGTATCACGAATCACATTGTGAAGCAGTCGTGCGAAACGTTAAAGCATTAGTCAAGCGATAATAAAAACGACAAAAAAACAAATGTTAGTTAGAGATTCTCATGAATTATTAAACGCTTTGCTGTCTTCTATGTCTTTGTCGCTTACTAAAGTGTTTACCGCAAATGAACATTTCTCAGTGAGGAACAAAAAATCACTTTTTTGTTCTATCTAAACTATCTCTTCGAATGATAACCAGTAGGTGAATAATGATCATATACCCAGTGCGGATACTGGCTTATTGCCGATGCATGCTTTAATAGCAGTACGGCTTAAGTCACGACATCAGCAAAGGAACTTACTCCTTTAATCGCTCATTTAAAGTTTCTTAATGTGGTTAAGTTGACAGAACTGTGTATTCAAAGGACTAATTTCGTGCACAATCAACCGCGTATTTTAAAATATTTGTCAGAAGAGGTTGATAACAAAGTCTGTTAAAAACGCGTCTCGCAAGACCGTCTCTACAAAATGAAAACCATGTTCAGTTTAAAGGGCGACAAGAGGGCACTTCTGAACCTCGAAATAAAAAAACTGGATCTGTTTCTGAACGATATTGTAACACATAAATCAGAACAATATAATTCTGTAGCTAAGTTCATTGGATTAGGAGATCTAAATTTGTTGTGGAGCAATTGTTTAAACACACGAAGACTAGTGCTACTTGTCAAATCAACCTTAATAAAAGTTATTATTGTAAGAATATATACAAAGATTTAATGCTATAAAAAGCATAACAGCCCAAAACATTACTCCCTTACCAGAACAGAGCTTACACGTTTTTTATATAAGAACAATGAGTCTTAGGTTGGTCAAAATTTAAGAACTAATTAAAAACAATCTAAGGCTTGGTATCTGATCTTTTAGAGAGTCAGAATGTGAAGCAGTCGAGCGAAAAGTTAAATCATTAGTCAACGATAAATTTTCCGAAGACCAAAACAATTTTTTAAAATTATTAAACGCTTTGTTGTCTTCTATGTCTGTGTCGCTTATTCCAGTAAACGGCAATTGCACATTTCTCAGTGAGGAACAAAAAAAAATTACTTGTTTGTTCTATCTAAACTATCTCTTGGAATGATAAACCAAAAGACGTACTCAATGTACTGGTTTGGGAAACAAGGAAACCAGCACCAATACTATCCTAACCATTCCGACGTTATTCGGACGTGTTCCCTAAGGACTATGAGGTGTTAAAGTACCAAATTAAAAAAGGCATTTTTTCGGGCTAGAAAACCAGTTACGATATCAACCAAAGTGTACGAAATCAATTAAAAAATGTTGCCGAGGGACCCTTCAATCAGCTTCTCTCATTTACGGCTCCAATCATTTTTGTTTGCCGCTGGGAAATTTTTAGATATTAGCTTTCATGTTACATTCACTTTTACGCTTCTGTTCAGTGCAGAGGTAAAAAACTATAAGACCAAAACGAAATAACCAATTGTGTCGCTATCAGTAAGCCAAATAAACCCAGGATTAAATGTTTTTCTGAAATCCTAACACTTTTCTCTATCCATATTTCCGTCAACATGTAAAAATGAAGCTACACGACAGATAAAATTGTCCCTCGAAATCATTCTACTGGACCCCTTTCCTTCGATTTTCATAATGAATAACAGCATCACCAGATACAAAACATCGACACAGACGACCGAGGGGAACATGTGTTCCAAAGTAGTTTTGAAAATTAAATAATCCGGAATAGCAGTAAATGCTTTCAATTTGTCCATCGTTGTAAAAACGAAATGTTGTTTTCGTCTCCATTTTGTTTTATAGAAAAGACAAAGTAATTTCAAAAATTGATCGGAGCATTAAAGCCACATCATTTTGTGATTCTAGGCTTACAAGGAAAACTTTACTGAATACGATCCAAATAACGGAAGTTTATCCTCGCGGTAACAGAACAGTCTCATTTACTTTGTTCGTATCACGAATCACATTGTGAAGCAGTTGTGCGAAACGTTAAAGCATTAGTCAAGCGATATTAAACACGACAAAAAACAAATGTTATTTAGAGATTGTCATGAATTATTAAACGTTTTGTTGTCTTCTTTGTCTTTGTCGCTTATTCAAGTGTTTACCGCAAATGCACATTTCTCAGTGAGGAACAAAAAACCACTTGTTTGTTCTATCTAAACTATCTCTTCGAATGATAACCAGTAGGTGAATAATGATCATATACCCAGTGTGGAC
>JANVCF010131978.1:0-11734 GCA_025388745.1 Hydrozoanthus gracilis
CAAAACCTGATTTAGGGGTATTGGTTTTTTTATTGTATTATAGACTCTTCTCTCCACAAAGAAGGCGTTGGTGCAAGTCTATTTTATTAACCTTGATATTTGCTCCTGAAATTCAGCTTTTTTGAAAAAAGGTGGTGGGTGGCGGCTAATACCACCCCCCCCCCCCCAAAAAAAATGGGTCCCTAGGGTGGACTGTTGTTTTGACCTCTTCCCTTACAGACTTAAAAGACTGGTTTTACTCCCCCTCCTAGCCTCCTTTGTAGATATCGAACTTGGTCTGGACAGTTGTGGTTTTATTTAGGCATACAAATGTTTGAAAAGTGTGCAAGTATGAAGATAAAAAAACAATTTTTTCTCTTTCAGCTGCAAGTGAATAAAATTTGCATTCCGTTTCCCACCTTGAGGCAAACTGAGGCACTTGCTTCGGTAAAAAATTAAAAAGAAATTATTTAGAAAATAAACATTGAGCCAGTTTGCATAAAACAGTAATGCATAGTAGCAGAATTCAAAGACAAAGTTGCCTCTATTAGATGAATTTAATCGCCATTTTCAATCTGTGAGGTTTTCTGTCAATAGCCAGCCATATAATATTATAATATTTCTGTGTTCAAGACTAAGAAGTTAAAAAAACAATGCATTGTATGTTAGTTGGAAACGTTCATGGATTTTATGTTTCATCATGATTTTTCTTGAAAATTTCAACGTTAAAAGCTCAGTTTTGAAGACTTATGACCACAGGAACGACCCACGTAAATCTTCTTTTACCTTTCAGAAAGAATCTTTTAATCTGTTCAGAAAGCGTAGCTCGAACAAAAGAAAAAGAAACCGAGCCATACGTGATCGAAAATGGAAAGCAACCGACGACTGTATTATCCGGGGGGGGGGGGTACTCCCTATATTGGGATGGTAGGTATGCCGTCGTATTTTTTAGGGGTTAAATTGTCAGTCCGGTATTTTTTAGGGGTTGTTAAACAAATTCTGTTGTAAACCAAGAGCCTGGTATTTTTTAGGGTTAAAAAACTCCAAACTATTGGACTGCTTGCAGTCCCGTGTTTTAACAAACATGCATACTGATAAGATGTTAAGAAAAAGTCTTTTGATAAACGTTCCTTTATTCACTGTATATCACGAGGAACTTTGCACGGATCCGCTAGCTGTCAAGGAAAAATTTTTTTCAGGTAATTTAAAAACCAGGGAGGTATTTTTAGGGGGGAATTTTTTGTCCCTTTGTATTTTTTAGGGTATTTTTGGGACTTTTCCGACGGTCTTCCCTACCCTTTTGACCCCGTAGTACCCCCCTCCCCCCCGATGTTTTCTTTGTATGTCGACGTTCCTGTCTTTGTTACTCAAGGTCCTTATTGATTAGTTAACCTGGGCTTCCTATAATTTTATGTTACAGGTCTTTTTAAAACGGCGTGCTCAGCTAGCACAACTCAGACTTGAGTTAAGCACGGAATCTGAGATTAGTCGTGTTTCAAGACTATGGCGCGGTTTGGTTTCAAACGCCGTACTTAAGTTGAACTTTCCAAGATCTGGCGAGCTTCGCATGGCTTGTAGCACGGATATTGGAACGGGCCTCGAGTACTGTCGCGTAGTGACATACAGTGGCTACCATCTATCGGCCACAAAATTAAAAAAAAAAACGACAATGGCACATTTTATGACCAAAAAACTCATTTCTCGCAGTTTGAATATTGTTAGTTAGAAAAAAAATAATCCATTCGCAGCATCTAAGTGTTTATAGTTACCAGAATTTGTGTTTTAGATGGCAACCAACTATTTTTCTTGATGATCCGCGTGACTCGCAATTTCGGATTCAAAAAGAATTGCAAGGAGACTTTACTGAAAAAAAGCAGAACAACTTACTCCGGATCATTGGTCTTCTTTAGGGCAGTTTTTCTATTGATCAACTAATAACCTCGTTAGCTACCTCAAGACACATTCATACAGGGAGTTTCAAAAGTTCATTTCGATTAGTTTAAATTTTTTCAATCAATCGAGGTAGAGAATTAATCGTTAGTTGACTAGCCCTTTGTTTCAATTTTTGCGCAAAATGTGCACACGCGCGTTTCCCGCCATTTCCTGGCGCTCTTTGTGTATGATGTTCCTTCCCGATTTTGTTATTATTCTCCGATTCTTTTTCTGAACTTTCCGTTTCCTCTGTCACAAAGTTGAAGTAAGGAATTGTTTTATGCTAGAGCTCAAGCAGCCATATTAAAATCATCTGGTCATTCTGTCCAAGAAATCGCTTAGGATATAGTGGCTACTAGCTAGACAAAAAAAAGGAAAAGCGTAAACTTGAATTATTTAAACCTTAAACTTTTCTTTTTCGTTGAGAACTTCGCTTATTGCTAACTAGTCGTTTTACAACCGCCGTTTCACTTTTGAATATTCCAGACGTTGGACTCATGCCGTATATGCTGCCACAGAAGATTCTAGATCTCCTTTTGTTTCGCTTGTACGTTTACGAGCAATAACAAGTAATTTAGAGGTGTGACGGAAAATCGGCGGTTCGACATGATTTTTCATAACATAATTACCCTCACCAATGACTGATAAAGAATAGACTTCCAAGTTTACGAAAAGGCATTCCCGGTTTTGTAGAACGCAGATCGTATGAACCATCGGACACTTCCGTTCGTTGGAGAAGGGATTTACTAACTCCAAAAATCCTGGTGTTGAAATATCGGGGGCGATTTTTTTCATGAAGACCAAATCACCGCCGCTCCGTAAATCTCACACTAGAGTTTAATGAACCAACCATGTATACTCTCAGATACAAAATAAACGTCTCGGCACGCTTGTTAGTTTTTCGGTTTTTCTCCACCCTCTCCCCCTTCCCCCCCTCCCCCCTTCCTCTCCTGTGGGCCTGTTAGGACCCCGTTCATTAATATTTCAACTTCTGGTACAATCATCAACTGGTTAAAATTTCAAATCAGTGTTATGTTCGACGTTGGTCTTTCCTTGTTTTTGTTTGGATTACAGCACGGGCAACATGAATTCAATAAACTTATCTATATCTTTGCTAGTTTCTGTTATCTTGCTTTATATTTTTCAGAAGATTTTTTTATCCCCCCATTTATTTGCCCACCCCCCCGTTATTTATTAAATTTGTTCTTTCTGAAATTTCTCACCGACCCCCCCGTTTATTTTGATTCCTTCCCCCGATTATTTGGCTCCTGAGAGTGACTTAACAAACATAGATTTCATTTATTATGCTCGCATATGAAGCTGGGTAAGAAAGTTGCGCTTTGAAATATTCTCGTTATTTTCTTACAGCTCATTTTCTTAATCTTTGTAAAATCTTTGAAAAAAACACTTGATCTTTGTCAGAGGATGGCTAGATGCGGGTGAAAGTATTGCGATTGAGTATGCTTTAAAAAAAAAGCGAGATGTATGCGGCACAAATTAAAACACATAGATACTATGTGCAGCAAATGGTGGATATCTTAAAATCTCAAAAGAAGCTCGATCCTTAGAAAAACTGTATTTGTTGGGCAACGAATGTGTATATTCCACATCTCCTTCGCAGACCCGTAGCCAGGAGAAAATACCGTGGCTGCAGTCTGGCTGTGCGAGTGCCTAGGCGCAAGCGCGAATTCTAGAGGTATCGGAGGGCATGCTCCCCTGAATGTTTTTTAAAGTTACCTTAAAATCGCCAAAAATGCACAGTATTTGTAAAATCAGTAGAAAACACTCAGGAAGAAAAATCGAAAAGAAAAAAATCGCTTAAAAACAAAATGCATGATAATTGTAAAGTCAGTGTATGTATATTCCAGATGCACAACACATTTTTGTGACCGAGCAACTTCTTAGGACAGAAAACACTCAGGAAGAAAACTCGAAAAGAAAAAAGTATAGCTTCAAATGCACCATATTTGTTAAAATAAGTGCATGTACACTCAAGATGCACAAGGTATTTTGTACCCGAGCAACTTCTTGGGACAGAAAACACTCGGGGAAAAAACCGAAAAGGAAAAAAAAGCATTTTTATTTAAACTGGCGTAAGTATTTTTTTATCTGGGAAAATTTTAGGTTCGCGCTCTCCGCACGCTCTCTCTGCCCAAACTCAGCTGTTTTCGCGGCTTTCTTTGCGTAATCATTATGTAAGTCACAAATGCTATGTATACGAAAGGTTCTGTCACTCAAACTGTTTACTTCATCAACGAAAAGCAGAAAGCATAAAAAAGCAAACACCGCGAGCATCCTGCATTGTCGTAAGCAAACTCTAACCAAAGCCAGAAATAATCGACGATTCGGCATTAAATACAAGTAAGTGAGTTTCAATGAGTTTGTACGACACATCGACATTTGTAATATTTGGGGCATAAAAAAATCTAAAATTTGATAGAGATTTAAAAATAATCGATGTTCCGAAAAGTTACATTTCTAAAACTTACAACTGTCAACAGTTGGAATAAATTACAACCTTTTTTTAAAAAAAGAGAAAACTCTTTCTTTTTCAAGCAAAAAAAAGGCTAGGGAGTCTTAGTAAGTATACGTTTCGGATATTTTTTCCTCGATATCACCTTACTTTTAGCATTGTTTTCTTTCGTTACAAGACACAGCATTGTAATTGTCCAAGTCAACTTACTTATTTCTCACTTAAAACATCAAACTTATTTCAATATCTTTTTACTGTATTGGACTCTGTTTCATGAACAGACAGAATTTAACTTGTCTTGGCAAAATCGCACAACTTACTTCCCACATTTCTACTGATCGCTGCTTTTGATGTTACCGCTTTCATAGCAAACGACTTGTTTCGCTTCGCTATATTTAACAAAATTAAGTTTTCTACACAAAAGAGTTTAAAACGTATTTCAAATTTGTGTCAAAAATAGCTTTGTTTAATTTGGAAGCAATTATCGATAAATGCGATGAGGAAATTGCAATCACTTTTTAGCATAACTTTTATCGCGATGTCAGGTGGCGGAAAAAAAATTTCGATTATAAGTTAAATTGGAAGAAAAGTATTACAAAGTTTGGAGTCGCAATTCTCGTTTTCAAGGATAACGTGCAATAAAATCGCCTAAAATCGGACGCTTAAAATGTTTTGTTTTCAAAGAAGGTTAAAGGTGTTTTGATGTCGGAAGTTTAAAATCTGATGCAAATCAAATGCTTCCTTTGTCTAAATTTAGCTAATTGGACAAAACGCAAAACAAATTAATATCAGGAAGTTGTTCCCAAATATATGAAATTTCCAAATGATCTGAACAATAAACTACAAGACATTCAATGTCAACCGTCAAATGTATTATGCATACAAACACAATATTTGTAAGTTTATTCCTTAGCTTGTTTTTTATAAGTTTGATACAAAGCTGAATTTGATACAACTATCCTGAATACAGTTCCGGCTCGATTTTTATAGTGCACTGTTTCAAAAGTAAGATAAAGGCAAAACATTGGGATGTCATTTTGTTAGCTTTTTATACATTTGAAACAAAAGACAACTTAAAACGTTTTTTTCAAACGCTGTAACATTTTGTATAAACTTTTAGTTTATTGAAGACTCAGTATCATTTTTTAAAAGAAGTTTGAAATTGAAGGGATGGGGTAGTCACCAATAGAAGACACGTTCAATATTGAAAAACATGGACTTCAAACTAGTTAGGACTGCGGTTTCTTAACAAAAAGATTTTCCCGACAACGTAAAACATGAAGCGACCTCTGTGTGTTTAGTTAGGTAATAACCCACTTATATTATACCTTGTCCAATATGTAATATGGCTTCATACAGCTATACCAAAAGACAAATTCTTCCTCGATAACCAAACAAGAACTTCTTAATTTTAGGCCAAGGTTTAATGTTCCTTAAAGTTTAGGGGCTTTAGCTTCAAATCAGTTCTTGAAATCGTTAAATCTATCACAAGGAATTGGCCAGTGCACACACTCTTATTTTTAATCGGTTAACTTTATTTAAGTTTAAACTAAAAACAATCTGCTACAAATCTAACGAACTATTAAAAATCTACACAACCATTACATATCTTTTAAAAAACTACGATCTTTGCACATATGTATTGAAATATATATACCTAAACATAAATCAAGAAAAAATAATTTTCTTTAGGAATCCGTCTATCTCTTTCTCTAAGTTATGAAAATATTTTTCTTTTTTTGTAGGCTGCAAGAATTGGCTTGGTTTCTTAATTTGACACGCTCTTTTCTAAGAACAGTTTTATAAGGACTAGGCTCAGAAACTGAACTTACTGGTTTTTACAAAAAAAGTGTGTAATAATTTTCTTTCTTTTTTCTCGAGCGCAAAATCATTTTAAGAAGCACAGCACAGCGTTGAAGAAATTAAACGAATCAATCAATGACTCGGTGTTTTAATGAAACGAAGTATCGGCAATTTCTCAGCCTTAAGTGTGTTCTTAACATGTTCTTAAATTTTGACTGATTTTCAGCCTAGCGTTGTTATGAAAAAAGATCTTATAAAAAAGAATAGAGAAAAGGGAACACATCTGAAAGCTGTGTAAATGACAACGCTGAAGATAGTTGAATCTGACAAAAGAATCAAAATATTGACCCAAGATCTCAAGTAAGTTCTTTCAAACCATTTTCACGTTACGCTGACAGCAGCAAGGTGCAATCGAATAACAACATTATACCCTGCTGTAATTCTTTTTTGACACTGGTATTGTTTCTCAACTCTTATGTCGTCTAGTGCAGATTCCTCGAGATATGAGTTGCAAGAATTATAACTACGTAAACAGTGCGTTTTTACACGTTTTTCTACTTCTTGTTCCTATGTTTAGTTGACAATAAATGTATATATTAAACAAGATACTGACCCCGCAGTTAAAGAAATCGTCAACTTCATTTGTCGCTCAACCTCCAAGGAGATAAAGCATGAAATAAGAGGACCATTTATGTGTAAAATTGTTTCATGTGACATATAGACAGAATTACTTATTACTTCAGAATCGTAAATTTTTTCTTGGTTTCTGTTTCAAACAGATGGAAATATACTAACCTTTCGGCTATCGCGTGGATAAGACATGATAAAAAGATAAAATCTATAAAAAGTTCTACGGTTTTCACGCGTTTAAAAATTTAAAATTAAAAATGCATTGACGTTTCGCCTTCGCTAGTGAAGGCTTCATCAACATTTTCTTATCATTCTGATGAAGGCTTGATGTAGATGTAGATGTAGAGCGGACTGTCTAAGACCCTCAATTCCAGAGTCAACTGTAAACTATTGTTAAGCGCTTTGAGCATGTACCTATGGAAAGGCGCTATATAAATGCTAATTATTATTATTATTATTATTATTATTATGTCTCGTTAACCTGCTCTTTCTATTTAAACATTGTCATGGCAACAACTATTTTTATTAGGTCTAGAAATGACATTTTTTTGTATATTTTCAAAAACTACAGGAAACTAGCAAATAGCTTGAAAGCTAAAAAATGCACTAGGGACCATTACATGACATGATTTAACTCTTGATTACGACACATTGTAGATTCTAGACATTATTACATTTCTTTTAAACAGCTTTGAAGTTTTTTTACATACGAAAGTGCTTGTTACAAGGAGATTAACATTACATGTACAAATATACAAGAACAAAATTTTAAGTAAAAAAATATTAAATGGGGTAAAGACTCCCAACTTTTCTAAGGGAATTTCCATGGCAGATCGATTAATTGAGATAGGTGTGGTCAGATGACGACTAAATGCAAAAGGTCAATTCCTGTGCGCACAAGCTTTGTATATATTAGGCGTAACGTCAATAACAAAATGAGTTCTATTGACAGGTCTTCCCCTGACTAGAGCAGTGCAGTGCCTCAATAAAGGCTCGATGAAAAACAAGCAGAAATAAGCGTTACCCTGATAAACATTGTTTCAGAAGAACAGAACGCATAAACAGGAGTTTTGTGATGTATAATATAACGAAAAACAGAGCATGCGCACATGGTCATGAAACATACATCGAGGATCTTGTCACTAGTGCATACCCGTCGTACATTGCGAGCATTGTTATCAATGTAGTATCGTGCGTACCGGCCGTTCTAATCAACACCCTGATAATACTGGCAATTTATCGCACTCCCGCACTTCAAACTCCTTCTAACATTCTACTGTGCAGCCTGGCCTTCACCGATCTCGCCACCGGTCTACTCGTGCAGCCAATTTATGTCATCTCAAGATTTGCAGAGGTTCTCAAGTCTTTCGAGTTGTTTTGTCCGACTTGGTTAGTTTCAAGGCTCCTGGCAAGTTGGATGGCAAACGTTAGTCTATTGACTTTGACAGTGGTCGCTATCGATCGAGTTCTTGCAATGCGACTTGGCATGCGGTATCGCATAGTGGTAAAAGCATCACGCATGACTGCAGTTGCTGTAGCATTGTGGGTAATTGCTGGATTTTTGTCTTTTATCAGATTGTTAACACACGAAGTGCGAATCTTTCTTGGAATAAGCGCTGCAATATATACTTCCTGTCTTCTCGTCTTGTGTTTTTCGTACTGGAAGACATACCACGCTCTGAGGCGCCATCGAAATAAGATCAGCGACACCATACGCAGTCGCTCCTCAGAAAGTTTAAACATGAGGCGCTACAGAAGTTCTTTCTATACCATGTTATATGTAGTGGGGCTTGTACTACTGTGCTATCTGCCCTATGTTTGTCTAGCGGTGCCAGTTGTTTTCACTAGTAGAAGCGAAGTTGAACGAGCAGCCTGGACAATTGTAGACACTATCTTGTTCTTAAACTCCCTTCTAAACCCCATCTTGTATTGCTGGAGAATGCGCGATGTTCGCAGATCTCTGGTGGCTGTGCTCCAAAAGTATTTACCGCTGTGCGAGGTGGGTCTAGTAAAATTGCGATTACTTGGAAATATGGATGAGACGGAAACGCGTGATACAAGGCAGGCAAGTGCGTGGAGGACTGGGCCAAAATCTTTAGAGCTAAAGTCACGCAACACTTTGGGGTCACGTAACAGAATTGATTACGATTTTCCACACAGGTGTTAGTTTCGTGTAAGTTCTCAAGCCGCGACCTTGAAATTTTGTTGGTGTACAGAATTGTATCGAGTAACTATCGAATGTGAACTTTAAAAATTGCTTAAACAGAAGTGTAAACTAGCACGTAACAACTTTGTATAACCAAAGCGCCAAATTACTTGATAACATTTACCTTTGCAGAAAAAAAAGAGCAGAACCTTTGATTTTTCTACAACATTTTCTTACGTTTTCTTACAACTGTGTAATGTATCGATCAAATCGAAACTTCAACATCATCACCCTGGCATTTGAATTTTTTGAGTTTTTCGTTTATGGTCAAAATTCTGGCTCCTGTGATAAGATCAGTGTTCAAATGGCAGGCTAGGTGGAAAAATATGAGTTAAAATGTCCCCACCCCCCTTGGATATGGATCTGGAGTAAAACTTCCCCAACGTACAAAGAGAAACAGAGAAGTATACAGGTTGTGTGTTGAGCATTTACTGTGGATGCCGATGATGGAAACTCACAGGTACATTTTATAACTAAAATGTTAGCAAATTTAAAGCCAAGAGCCACTTAAATTCAACATGGGAAAACGAGTAGATTATGATTAAAAAAGGTTGACTGTTCAAATGCTCGCCCTTCCCCCTTTCAATGGTTCAAATGACCAGTCCTCAGGCTTTTCCTAATGTCGAATTTCCGCCCCCCCCGAAAAGGCTGCTGTCAATTGCCCGGGGGGATGATGAAGTTTCGAGTTGATAGATACATAAACACTTAGTTTTATTACAATTACGCATTCCTTAGTGGCGTAAATTTGTAAAGTTTACAAACATACCTTTTTAAATCTAAACATCTTCGGGACCATAAACAAGAACCCCTTTGTCTTAAACCACCAATGAAAAAACAGTCTATTCATTAATAACAAAGACTGAAACTCGCCTAGAGCTGTTTAACTACAAAAAGGCGTTTAAGTGAGTCTCTGTCAACACCAACGCTATTTTTGATATTTGGAAATCAAGAAACTCATCAGCGCAGTTCGTAATATGAGGTTTCACTGTACTACACAATACGCTATGACAGATAAAACAATACAATATATTAAAACTGCCGCTACGTGTTCTTCTTTTTGTAAAGAACTCATTGTGTTTTGTGAGTAGTTTTAACCTCTTCTTTTCTGTTCAGGAATTCAAAGCCAGATTACTTTGTTATCTTTCTCCATTTATGTGCAATCACTTGATTTGTTCTGACGAAGGCATGCGACGACTCCTAAACCTGTTGATAACATCTGGGTTCTACATTAAAATGATAACTAACTCAAAATAAAATGAGCCGCAAGGATCTAGGAAAATTCTCACTAAACTACAAAGGGTGTACTCTCAGGTGCCAGATTAACGTACCGGGACGCTTAGAAACTTTTCGATGTTTTCCCTACCCCCAGGTGGGACCACTTCCCCTCGTTTGTTAATTTTTTAAGTTCTGGTCGGTCAAGTGGTCAAAATTTCAGTTTATTTTCTATTCAGGATTTCAAAGCTAGCTAGTAAGTTACCTTTTTCAGTTTATGTGCAACCGCTTGTTTTCGATGGCATGCGACGATTCGTAGTTATGTCAATATCATATGGATCTACATATAATATTGAGATAACTTAGAAAATTACTGGAGCTTATTGGGACCATAGGAATTCAACAAATCTATCTTACAATTTAATTATTTCGATCCTTCTGTTAATCAAAGTTTTGGAAATTTCTCACCCCCTCCCCCCATTTATTAAATTTTTAAGAAATTTCTCAAACTCCCTCTCTCTTTATTCTGACCCCACGTTTATTTGGCACCTAAAAGTAACAAACTTTTCTCGAAAATCGAAAGCATGTTAACTTTCTGAGAGCTAAACCCTCGTATAAAATTTCCCTTCAAGATACACATTCAGGAAAAACGTCCCAAAAGTACTGGAATAATGAAGTGGTTTACAAGTTACAAAAACCAGAAGAACAGACCTTTTTTCAAAAATGGCGGCAGTTTTATTATTCTTTCGTGTGCATTCAAATTAGCCTGGTCAGCCTCGTTCTTGAGTCAAACTTTCAAAAGAATGTTACTCAAAGGTTGACTTGAAAGCACAAAAGAGAATATTGAAATTGCCGCCTAGACGTGTGTTCTTTTTATAAATAATTTCTTAGATGACGGTGGTTGGTTAACCATCGCAAACAAAGAGCAGAAAAAAATGGAATGAAACAATAGACATGTTATTTCCCCAATCTCTAGATTCAATTAGAAAATGCAAATTCTTTGACCGGGACATATATGAAATTTGAGTATTCCTAGTTACACCAATTCAAATAGTTTCAGCAGGTATAAAGCTTTTAGGGTCTAACCAGAATCCCTTGTCAAACTTGACTAAGATTCTCCAATTTCAGTGCACACGACTCAAACTTCCTTTATGCATCAACCACATATTTCATTATTCGGTAATCTCTATCAGGGGAGGGAGCTCTTGTATCACCCACAAATGTAATAACCGCCCACAAATGTAACACTAACCACAAATGTAATACTAACCACAAATGTAATAAAAATCAACCACAAATGTAATAAAATGTTAACCACAAATGTAATACAATTTTAACCACAAATGTAATAAAACCATTAACCACAAATGTAATAACCCTCAACCTCACAGCGGGCTGATAAAAACGCGCATTTTATGCCACCCGTGCTCCGGTGTGAATGGCTTAACGGTGTTTTTACACGAATCAGCTTGTCATTTTCCCCTATGCTCCCCTCCCAG
>JANVCF010132200.1:0-22705 GCA_025388745.1 Hydrozoanthus gracilis
GCAAGAAAGAATTCTGTGATCTTTACAGTATGTTGTATACAAACAATCGATTATCCTCATGGTTTACCTTCCAATGTATAATTTGTGTTATGTTTTTTCTCAAATTTTTGTTACAAACTTAGTATTTTTGGTATTTTATCTTGCAAAATATTGAGGTCGAATTATACACGGAAACTCTAAATCTTGCGCTTTTTTGGCTGCAAAATGGGGGGTTGACTTATACACGGTGTCGACTTATACACTGCAAAATACGGTAAACAATAAAAAAAGAATAAACAGAGAAGTCTGAATCATTGGCATTTAATCTATGGTTGTATGAATTATGTAAAGCAACTGTTGACAATATTTATTACAAAATGCTTGAAGAAGAACCATTATACAAACATTTATGTCTACAGTCAGACATTGGTGAAAAAAGTAACTAATGTTTGGTAAGTTGTAATAATAACTCTAATTTTGGTTCCCAATTATTCAGACACTTGTCAATGACTTGGATAGAACAACTGGTGTGTACCGAGACGAATTTAACTTGAAAATTGCTGTGATGTCATTTATCAATGCTGCTCTACGATACGGGGCTGGGGCGGTGAGTATTCATTTACTGACCAGTAAAAAAGGCAGTATAGTACTTGTAATAAAATACAGTTGTTGTGACTACAACCTGCACAAACTGGAAATAGATTAAACTTAAAAAGGAAACCATTGATTTGAATATAACAGTTTTGGTATCCTAAACTTGTGTTTAGATTTTGTTATAGCAAAAATGTTAGAAAGGCAGATAACAATTACAATAAAACTTTGTAGCTTGGTACCAGTGTTACAGTTTATTCTACAAAAAATGTTTTTTCCTTTCTAGATAGAATTTTGTAATTTGGCTATAGTATGGTGTATGTAAATTGATTAATTTGTTATATGCATCCATACAAGTTCTTTGTTATTTTTTTTTCTCAGGACCATCTGGAGTTCAGAATTCATATTAGATTTGAATTTTTAATGCTTGGAATTCAACCAGTGATTGAAAAACTGCGAACCCTTGAAAATGCTACACTGGACAGGTGTGATAATTGGACATGTATTAATCAATTACTAATTAAATTATCTTTTAGGGCTGGGGAGGTGAGAAAGATAGGGGAGACAAAGATTATGGTTTGACATAGCAGTAGGTTAATAATCTTCTATGGCACTTAGTTTAAATTGCTTATTGTATTTGCTATTTAATGCGATTTACAGTAATCAAAGCAAATAAGAAAAAAATAATAATTTGGCAGATTTATAATTTCAAAGTATATAATATTATAATATGTTGCCAGCATTATCGGTTTGTAATAATATTTTATAATTGAAGATTAATGAATTCACTCATCAATGGAAACTGTGAAGAGAGTTTCTTTAGAAACAAATCAATGCACCTTTGGTATTTAAGATATCTTTAAAGTATTACATTTCAACATGAAGTTATGTTAAACTAAACAGACTGATCTTTAACAGTTTATATTAAGACATTATGTTTAATGGTTAATATGCCAAAAAGAATGTGGAAAAAGAATGTAGATGAAGGATCACTGGTATGCAATGTTGTGGTTTTGTAATTATACTTGCCCTTGGTAACTCAGTTGCTCAGTCAAGGCTGGATTAAGTCATGAAAGGGTTTGGTTTGTTGCAGAGAATCTCTGTAACTTCCTATACTCCAATACTAGGTAAACCTAATTTGCTGTATTTTCTTACAAGTTATAACTAAAATTCTGCTGCACTAATTGATGCAGATTTGCATTTTATAACTTTGAGACATTTGTTTGCCCTTTAAAGTAGAGTTCCAAACTGAGCCCTTGAATAACTAATGCAAATGCCTGATTGCATACAAAGTCATGTATATTTGTCACAGGTGGTGAGAGAAAGAGTAAATAATCATTTTTTTGGGAAAAAAGGGTAGCTTTAACTTTTAAAACAATTTGACTTTTGAAACAAAGTTTTGACAGGTTTAATGTTTGGTAGAGTATCTATAGAATTTTACTCATTGTTGTTTCGCTAAATATATCTTTTTTCTTTCCAAGACATATGAGCTTTTTTGAAATAGTGAGACATGAGGATGAAAAGGAAATTGCAAGGAGATATGGAACGGTAAGTTTATAAATAAAAAATGACTCAAGTACATTGGTAAGTTTATTTGGAATTCTATTTTTGTTGGACATAAACCTTTTTCTAGAAGATTCATATTAAACCAACTTGTGAGGAAAATTTAGACATTTGTATTTTATTTTCTTATTAGTTTTATTATGAATGGTTCACAATTAATTAGTGTATAAATAATAGCTTTAATTCTCTATGCTGTAGTAATTATTGGTTTTAACCTTGAAACTGAGTATAGTTTTCTAAAATTGTTGTCTTGGTAAGAAAAAATACAATAATGTTAGTTTGCTCAGATTCAAGCTTTAAGCACAGAAAGAAATTTAGTTCATTTTTATCCCTAGAGGTGAAACAGAATCATGGTATTTGAAAGTCAAATAAGAATTGTGTCAAAACAACCCTAGAAACTTTAAGGGCTACTTAACCCTTTCACCATCTTGAATATTTTGTATTCCCTGGCCTTGACCCTGCAGTTTTGTAGTTACTGTAGAGATAAAAGCACTCTCAATTGTAAATAAACAATTGAGAATACATTTTCTTCAAGAACAATTTTACTTTATTAGAGAAAATTAAGTAGAAATATAGTTAATAGTGTGATGGGAAGTACAAACTGTAGTTCTAAATGATGAACTAAATTTTTCGGTGTTAGATCTCTGGGTATAGAGAACCATCGGTATTTTAGCTGCTAATATGGACACAGCCTTAACGATTTTTTATTTGAGACCAAAAATATTTGTATGTCAAGGATGACTTCAAGGATCATTGTTTTGACCTTTTTGAAATAAACTTATAACCAAGGCATGTTGTACATTAATTGACTGTCTTGAAACAGTATGTTATTGTTTTGTGTTTCAGCAATACATAGACTTTAGAAGTGCAAGTGGCATGCTTGAACTGTTGAAGCGAAAGCTGAGTCACACTGGTGCCTATCCCCACCTTCTTTCAATCTTACATCATCTGTTGTTAATGCCAAGTAAGTATGCATGTTGCTCATTTGTGGAAATCTTTTCTCTAGCCTGTACATTGGTTCCATGTTCATTTGTGAAAACCATTTCTCTAGCCCAGTTCATACATCTGTCTTAAAATTCACTTTAAAGCTTGTAAGATCTGTGCATGTTTCAGGATACACAGTTGGAAATGTGGGTGTTTCAGTATATTTTAACTTTTCTCAAAAACTGTTTGCACTCTCCCAGTAAAAGTATACATTTTCTGAAAGTTTATTAAATACAAAATTTTAATAGAAATTTTCTCAGGGTAAAAAGATGGCCTTTTTTCTTCAAGCCAACTTGACCAAACAGTTAGTGGAAAGTTTGAGAACTTAACTTGGTTCATATTTCATTTGTAAATGACAGATTGAACTGTGAATGTGAGTCTGCTATTGTGATATTTCAAAGGCATTAAAGAAACATGAATGTCAGAATCCTATAAGACTGCCTGAAGTTCAACCAGGAATCCTTATAGCTTTTTACTAATTGCACTGCTGATTCTTTATTTTTTTATTCATTCCTTCTTGAGTGGCTGAATTTGCAGTTTCCCTTTGTAGATGGGCATGTGGTAGCTCGGCGGGCATGGCAGCTGATTGACCGGGTAGTACAGCAAATTGTACTGCAGCAAGAGGACGGGGGGGACCCAGATGTAGCACCCCTCGACATCAACGTCAACTACATTTTGGACACGTGAGTATAGTTATTACAAGCCCAGTTTGAAAAGCTTTAGTAATAGAAGTTTAGCATAAAATGTTCTAGTTGCAGCCTGGACAGGGTAATTTGCTTATAATTTATACCCCATAGAATTATATACCAAAACTATTGAGTTCAGCAAATTTTCTAACCAACCATACTTAATATAATAGCTTTAAGTTTGTGGCTTTGCATTCCAGGTTGCTCCATGAAGATGAACTGAGGAAGCAGGAATGGGGGGAAGGAGGTTTGTACAATTTGATCAGAACTATAGATCAGTGATGGGTATGTGTTTTTCAGATTAAATAATAATTTGAAACCAATGATTCATTCATTGACAAATGCTGGCAACTACACACCATTTTGCTTATGTAGATTTTTACTCATTGCAGTCCTTTTCGGGGCATACTATCGTTGCTTGGCCACATTGTCTCAATAATTAAACAAGTTTGGGACTTTTCTCCTACAGATAGCTAGAACAAGCACTAAATGTCTGCATTAGCAAATTGGCCTTTTGTCTTTACCTTTGTTAGTGAGAGGACTACTGGTCGATATTTCAAGCTGTTAGTGGGTTATTACAGGTTTATGAAAAGTCTGTATTATTATCTGTATATTGGAGGCATGGTAGTTTTGTTGCTTAACTTGGAAAATAATATATTTATTAATAATATTAGAAATGGTAATACTTTATTTGCACATGTGTCATTGATGAGCTAAGAAAATTATTTAAACTACTTCTGTCACTAAACAGTGTATTATTTTACAGCTGATGAGCTAAAGGATAAACTATCAAAAAAAGAAAGAGAAGCAGAGACAAGGAAGCAAGAAAGGGTTGGTATAATGTCTTACAGTGCTCACAAGGGAAACATCTGTTTTGAATCCAGATAATCTCCATTTCGTCTTGGGGAAACATGAAGAAACAAAACAGGTGTTTCATGAGAGAGCAGTCATTAAATGCTCTGTTATATAGATTAACAAAATATACCACAATCATTATTAAAAGAAAAGAAATTGATTTTTACCAGAAAGAGAGTGGAGATACAAATGTGTGCATGACCACCTATAAGAAGTTATCGTATTTAGTCTTTTGTAAGCAAAACATTTCTTTGGGGGCTCCATTTTTGTTTTTGAGAAAAAACAGGACTTCGAAATTTTTTAGTACAATTTTTTCCTGCTCTCAAGCATGACAACACAACAGTAGTTTTCACTGGTCAATAATTTTTGTGATATACATTAGAGTTAAAGATACACTAGTTGGACAAAATAGATTAAAGTGGAGTTTGTAGGTTTTATTAGTATATAAGAAGGGTAAAAACTATTCCAAATGAATGAGAGTTTCCTGATCCTTAATTAGATTTGAGAGCAAGACTATGCACTTTGACTGTACATTGAACAAAGGTCCCCAGTAAACCACTGAAATGCTGTAAATTATTTTTTCTACTTTTCAGGTGAATTGGCCTCACTGCTACTAGCAAGTATTCTTGTACCAACACTTTAAGAACTTGTGTATTAGTTTTAGATGCACATGATATTATAAATTTACAAAACTCTCCTTCAATTATAGGATGAAATGAAAGAAAGTTTGGACAAGATGGTAGTAAAACTTGAAAGAGAACAGCAGGAGCGCGAGGAAGCCATGCAGCGAGTGCGAGAACTGGAGAATAAACTCAACGATGCAAACACAAAGGTAAAAAAAAATTAATTTACTGTATATGTTTGAGTTGATTTTGGGTTCATGACTAAATTGTAGCTTACAAGTGAAGTTAGAGATGTGGTTGTGAAGAGTTTTTTTTTCAGTAATCCAGTTAGGAAGAGATCATCAGGTTTTGTGAGTTTTTAGTCAAACTAAATAATATAATTTAAGCTGGTTATCTGTCAAGAAGAGTGTTTAGATTGGGAACTGCACCAGTTGTAAGTTTCATTAACTTCTATGCAGAACAAACTTAATTTAAAACCAACAGTTTCCAAGATAATCTGTAGTTGTAGTTGTTCTTATCCAGTACCCAGTAATGATGATAATAAAATAGTTAGATGTGAAGCATTTCATGTTGTTTCAATCAGCTCGAGATGGATGTCCAAGATCGCCAACGACTTGAAGATATCATCAAAGGTGTAGGTGCATCAATACCTGATGATGCCAAAATCGCAGCTGCTGCTAAGTCATCGCCAATGACAGGAGTTGCCCCACCACCACCCCCACCACCCCCACCTGGCCCTGGAGGACCCCCACCCCCTCCACCGCCAGGACCACCATTTGGTGCTCCACCACCTCCAAATGCACGTAAGACATGTCTTTGTTTTGAGCTGGAGTTCATCTCATTGAAATGCAATCTTTCATGATCAGTAGTTTTCAGTCTCATTTGTCATTGTTTTCATATTATTTTTTTGTCCAAGCACAGCAGAAAACTTTACTACTGAACAGTGATAAATTGGTTTGGGTTAATAAATGAAATATGACAAAGCAGCTTGATCATTCAGTGATAAAATAAAATTAAAAATTGAGTTGTGTAGGCATAAATACTAAGAGCAGTAGTTCCAGTTTCCTTTAAATATCTCAGCCATGGCGAATCCTTGAAAATGTAGTTTTAAATCATAGCTGGAAAGGAATAATTTGCTCCAATTTTACTGTAAAAGATACCCAAAACAAGTAGCTAGAATATTTTGATATATTAAGATGACTAATTAATTTATGTTCATAAACGAATGAAGAGTGTCTTTTTTTTCACTTGGAAAATGTTTGGCATGATTTAACTTGTGCAGCAATTCTACATTAAGGCTAAAGACTAAAAGTAGTCCTGAGATTATTGAAAATCCTATGTAAAATGGTTTAAAAGCCTGTTTACAAACGATAAATATTATTGATATGCTTGATGTTTTGGGCCTCTCGAACACGCTCAAGAAAACACAACAGCCTTTTTAGTTTTTGCGTGTTAACTTTTGATATGCATCAATTAGTTTATATGCAGTAACCTTGTAAGTGATAAGGCATAAGAGCTTGTTGAAGAAACAGTGTCTTCAGAGTGTGTAGTTCGTAATAATTATGTTGTTTCCTCTCGTTGCAGCTTCGGCCCCAGCTCCCCCTGGGGGCTTGTTTGGGTTAAAAAGGAATCCAAACAGAAAATGCCCAAAACCGTCTCAACCACTGAAGTCTTTCAACTGGGCTAAACTGCCTGATGTAAGTATATACACTGTTGCCAACTAGTGATTGATTTCCAACTTTTCAACTTAAGAACTGTATAGAAAGGGCCCAGAAAGGTATGCTTTGTTGGGTTGGCACTAGTAATGAGAGAAATACATCAGTGCATAAATATGTTACTCAGCCAAATAGCAGGCAATCTTGATTGACTAGATTGAAAAGTTTACATCGATTGTCAGATTTTGAGTTGCATAACCCAAGGTTTGCACCCATTGCTTATTTCAACAAAACCCAAATTCCCAAGGATTTGATAATAAGCTTACAAAATCAGTTAAACTCAAACTCTGTAGTTCATACTCCCGCTAATTCAAACTGTTTTTATTTTCCTATCTACATTCGAATTAGGTTATACTGTATGTCAAAAAGATAAAAAAATTTGCAAAATCTGGCAATGAAGAGCCCTAGAAAAATCCTAAAACTACAACTACTTCTGTACGAAGTCTGATAGTCGCTTGTCCATACTTAATGGAAACTAGAGCACATGAAAGTTGGACACTTGCTGATATTTTTCCTCTTTAGTCTTTAGGACAAAATCTAAGGAGGTATTTTTTTAATTTCGTAATCTCTTTCAGTCAAAGATTAAGGGAACAGTTTGGACGGATCTTGACGACGCAAAGGTGAGTTGAACAATACATCAATTTAGTCCTTGAACTCTAAGTTTTCTAGGTAATCTTGACTGCCTGGCTAACATAGGTATCGGCTCAGTCCTGACTGGGTGTCTGTTTGCTCTTAGGGATCAACATATGTAGTCGTGAAAGACTGACCATGCACTGTTAAGAGTTTGATATAGTCTTGACTGTCTGTCTATATACTGTTTTGTTGTGGATCGACTCTTTCCTAAGTTGCTGTTCATATGCTGGATCTAAGGGATCAACATTTGTAGTCCTGAAATACTATCCATGCACTTTTAAGAGGTTGATATATAGCTTTTACTGTCAGTCTACACACTGTTTTTTTTATGGATTGACTCTGTCGTAAGTTGCTGTTCACGTGCTATCAGGGGTTTACACATTTTTGTCTGTTTTAAGGTGTTTGAAACCATGGACTTTGAAGACTTTGACCGAATGTTTTCTGCATTTCAAAACAAGTCTCGGGTAAGTGTCATTCTGGACCATTTTCCCTTTTTGTATAGTTTTTAAGTTGCTTACGATGCTTTGTTTTGTTACGATTCAACTAAATGTATTATTGAGACGTTAAGATCTGTAGTTTTAGTTCTGAGACTGAGTGTTGGAAAATGGTATTTTTGAAACTTATGTGAAATTTACCAGTAGCTAATTTTTATTTTCAAGATTGAGTCTTTTTGATGTCTTAGTTTTCTTTTCTAAAGTTTTCCTGGAAAATCACAAAACTTGAGTACCACGATATGTCTCTTTGAGAGAAACGAATTGAGTACAAATAAGGTGCGTTGATTTATATTTAAAGGAAAATTGTGAGATGGAAATGGAGATGAAAGTAAATAATTATGGATGCCAGTCTATGATTTAAACACAAACAAATTGTGAAATGAGAGTTGGTAAGAAAATTCTTAATAATTTACAGCAGAGATGACAGTCGCTATGACTGCCTGACTCAAGTTTACATTTTCTCTAGTCCAAACCTCGAATTAATGGGTGTTTCCTAAAATGTATAGTGTAGTGGTCGTTGTACGTGCATAGTTACTTGTCAGTTTATCTAATCCAGTTGTTTATGTGGTTATATGTTTTTAGAAAGGTAATGCTGAGGATACAACAGACTCCGCTAACAAACCGAAAGAACTCTCATTGATCGACAGTCGTAGGGCACAGGTACGGCCCAACAACAACATTTATAGGCATTGTACATGTAGACATTTAAATAATACCGAAATTAATTTTAAATTATGTAACTAGGTACCCGAAATAACTACAAAATGCTAATCCAATTGGATGAATGTCCATGAGACATTAATTAAATTTTGTGAAGGGATATAACAAGGTTGAAGAACACGCCAACTATAAAAGATTCATACATTTTCACAAAATATTTAACTAGATTCAAAATAAATCCACACAAAATTCTTAAAAGGGAAACTCAGAATAGTGCAATACTAGATCGCCAAATATGGAAGACATTACAAATCAGATAGTTATTTTGCAGTTGTTGTTGATTTTTGTTAATTTGTTCCACTACAGTACCAAGACTTACTTCCTTAACATGCTTTTTATCCTAGAACATCAGTATTTTGTTGAAGAACCTCAAGATGTCTGATGAAGAGATCACAAAGGCAATCTTGTCAGTGGATGCAGAGGATGAAATGTCAAAGGACATGCTGGAACAGGTAGGATGGTCTTTTGTGGGTTGGTTCGGTAATTTGATGATAGTGATAGTAGGAGTAAGAGGAGTAATTAATCAAAGTAGAAGGTGTAACAGGCACTGTACAGGGCTCGTCCGGGTCCTTAGAAACCTTAAAAGTCCTTAATTTTCACTTTCCAAAATTTGAAATCAGTCATGCCCTTAAAAAGTCCTTAAGATTTTGCTTTTTCTCTGTTATGATATTAAATCGATAAATCTCAACAATACTCGGAAAATGCATTTTCTTCAAGCAGTACCTGGAGATTCTTACAGCGCAATCTTTTCCACGATCTCGTAAAAAGTCATGTTTTAGGTCAGTTCTGTTAGTTGATGTCCTCAAAAACCAATAATCTTACCTTGAAAAGACAGTTTAGATTGGTAGGGATTAAAAATCTAGCCAATACAAACCAATTTTTAGGAAGTGTTTGTCATTTACGTGCCTTCGTACTTGAACCTTGATATAAAGTACATCATAGACGAACTCATTTGTTATATGTACTGTTCAGTACAGCCATTGGGTTAAACAAACGGTTGTATACTGTTCAATACAGCTATTGGGCTAAACAAACAGTTATATACTGTTGAGTACAGCCAGGGGGGTTAAACAAACGGTTATGTACTGTTGAATACAGCCTTTGGGCTAAACAAGCAGCTGCATACTGTTGAATACAGCCAGTGGGTTAAACAAACTAGGTATCTTGTTGCTGCTGTGCCAAAGTCCGTATTCAGTCCATCTGAACTGGAGCCCAAGAAAATAAATCCTGGCAAAAAAAATGCTCGGGCCAAGTTCTCTAGCCCCATCCCCTCCCCCTTGCAGTCCGTGAGCAGTAGCGACAGTAGTGTAATAGCGCTAAGCATAGGCAGTGTTGACAGCAGCATCAGTGATGTTAGTAAGATCATTAGTAGCATTTTCAGTTACAACAGTAGTCGAAGACTGAAGTTTTATTGATAATGAGATTTTATTGATGTCTTATCCACGCAAAAGCCTAAAGATTAGTATTGAAGTTTTATTGTTATAAAGAAAGAATGACAGTTGTGTATGTAAAGTTATGTGTTTAAAATTGAATACAGAACGAAAACTTTGTTTCAGTTGATAAAATACACACCGACATCTGCTGAAAAGAACTTGTTGAATGAACACAGCAATCGAAACCACGAGTTTGCAAGAGCTGATAAGTTCCTTTATGATATGTCAAGGTGAGTTTTAGAGCAGCTCTTCTGATAAGTATTTAGTGTCACGGGGGTCTTGTCAGCAGCTCTGCCAGTTATAGTGTGGTCTTGTCTGCAGCTCTGGCAGTCATAGAGTGTGGACTTGTCTGCAGCTCCGCTGACAAGTAAATAGTGTCACGGTGGTCTTGTCTGCACGTTGTGTAGAATGTGGTCTTGTCTGCAGCTCCGCTGACCATTAATTAGTGTCACGGTGGTCTTGTCAGCAGCTCTGCCAGTTGAAGTGTGGTCTTGTCGCTGCCAAGTATAGAGTGTGCATGGTCTTGTCTGCATTAATGTGGTTCAACAGTATAAAGTATGGTTACACTTACAACTTACAAAGAATACTTTGTTTTTTAGAATTGCACATTATGAACATAGACTGAAAGCTTTGTTCTGTAAAAAACGTTTTCCTGAGAGAATGGGCGACGTCAAACCTAAAGTACAAGGTGAGTGTAATAAGAATTAAGTAGATAATTGTAAATTCTTTCCCCATTTCGAATTGAATAACGGAAACACACTTACAGTTACCAAAGTGAGTTAACGTTCTTTGAATGTCATTGTCTCGTTTCACCGTTACCATACTCTGTTTTTGTACGAATACGTTCAAGTTGCGTTACATATTATACAACATAGTAACAAGTAGGAGTAGAGAAACCTCAATCCGAAATCGTTTTATTTTTGTTGCAAAACTATTTACCTTGATAAGGTGTCAACATAGCAGAAAGATTCTAGTTTGCTATTTCAAAATACAATAATATCGTAGAAAAATATCACCTGTTGAATGGCTTCCTACAGTAAATGGTGGAATAGAGTGAATACTTCATCCTCAGTTCAAGTGGTAATTTATAAACACAACAAGCAGTTAGTAAACAACTTTCTACAAAAGCCCTATACTGGTGAATTCTAAATGATAAAAGCAGTAGCCTCGTGCAATCGTTGACAGCTTATTTTTGAGGTCCCCGGTACGATGCCCGGCCTGGTCGAGGGTTGAATACTTAGGCGACCTTCTTTCCCGCTAAAAGCCACTCACCTTTCCATCCTTCCGGGGTCGGTAAATGAGTAACAGCATACATGGAGCGCTTTGAAGCGGCTGCCTACTGCGCCTAACTATGCTTCCGGTCCGCTGGGGGTAAACTGTTCATTGTAAAGCGCCTTTGGACATTCATATGGAAAAGGCGCTATATAAATGAACCACTTTATATTTTTACTGTACTTTAGCTCTGCTGACTCTTGTAAAGAGTTCCAAGGAAGCAAGAGGGTTAAAAATCTTTATGATATGTTCCATTGTTAGCTGTACTAGACTCTTGTAAAGAACTCCAGAGAAGCAAAAGGTTAAAGACGTTACTCGAAGTTGTGCTTGCCTTTGGTAACTACATGAACAGAGGTGCACGGGGGAACGCTGCAGGGTTTAAACTCAACAGCCTGAACAGAATCATCGACACCAAATCCAGCTCCAATAGCAAAGTAACACTATTACATTATCTCATCATGGTGCTGGAGAGAAAGGTACGTTATGCACAGAGTTGAATCGGTGTATTTTGTAGTGCTGCGGAACTACGTTTGTTAAAACTGACAAAATGTATTTAGAAACGCTTTACGGTGGTGACGATGACGTGTTAGAGGAACTGCTTTGTGAACGAAGAGTTGCTATTATTATAAAGCACCTTAAGTTTCAGTTTATGATTTATATCGAAACAGTGTGCTTATCGGTATTGTAACTACACGGTATAAATAAATATGAGAGTTTACCCAATATATCATAAAATGTTTGAACAGATCGGCAGCGTGCACTTATGTTTCTGCTAGTGATATAGAGAGAGCCAATAAAATGACACTAAGGCCTCACGGGTCAGGGGGGACTAAGCCTGCACACTAAACCCTAAAAATGGAGGTGACTAGTGGTAGATATTTACCAAGCTGCAAAGTGAGGAAATTATCCATCGCTAGGCACTGAGGGGATAATTTAATTCTCTAAGTATTAACTGAAGCTTTGTGTTCTCGGGATCCCTTCCTCAGTTAAAGTCAATTTTTTTCTCCAAAACGGAGGCAAAAAGGACGCCATTTTCCTAATTTTACGGATGAGTGACCAAATGTTAGTAGTGCAGGATAATGAGCGTTTGGTGAACCAATCAGTTCTAATTACTTGTTTCGTTAATGCTAATATGAGAAAATTGGGTCGTATCGTCTTGTTCCATGATATGTATTCCCCACTGAAACCCATGATGGTATGTGTGAACACAGCCGTTATTAAACTAGATGCTGTTTTGCATTTTTGTAGTACCCCGAGGTTCTGTTGTTGGAAGAAGAACTAGGAAACGTCAGAACAGCGGCAAAAGTGAAGTAGGTCTTCGTTATTCTTTTTTCTCTATTAGGTAGGATTAGTCTAGATGGAGACTGAGAAAAAGTTAGTATTACTCTAGTAACCATGGTCCAGAATTCTCGTTCTGTTTCTCGAACTCTTGGCATCACCAAACCTCTCCGACATTTTTTTAGTTTGAACCGTCTTTGTCTGTCATCGATTGTCGTGACTCCTTATTGTCCATGCCTCTTTCTGGGCGAAGAAGAAAAAGGGGGAAGTGGAGGGTGGAGGGGTAGGGAGGGTAGTGGAGCAGAAGCAGTGGAGTTACTTTTGGTAGAATGTTTCAACTACGCGGGGTTTTATTTATTCCACCGTGAGGACACCCAAATTTTTGTTTTCGAAGTTTACAATGCAAAAACATTGAAAATGTTACGGAAGTCCCAGGAGGGAAATTCTTATTTTTCTAGTTAACAGACTTTGAAATTTGTCTATTTTGCTCGAAAAACAATTTAAGAATAAGAAACACTTTTACTCCTCCACTTCGTTACACCTTGCAAGTTGTATCTTTGCTAAAGACTCTTTATCTCTTTTTTGTTTAGTTTGCTTGAATTGGAAACTGATTATCAAGCAGTTAAAAAGGAAATTAAAGAAGTAGAAAAGGTTTGTATACAGTATTTAGCTTTTACTTTCTGCACAAGAGAAGTATCTACATTGATTGCAGGAACGTTTAATATGATATTATAGATTAAGAATTTAAATTAGGTAATACATAGTACTGTGCATTCTTCCCCGTTGCACTGTCTGGGAAATATTCAGTTTTGTACGGCCGGTACTAATGGTCCGTACTTTCTTTGTAATGTGACTTAGTTTTCAATGCTTAGATTAAACTAAGTTGGTCATCTTGTGAGTTTGTTGTTCGTATCTTTCAGGAAGTCGATTTCCAAAACAAACGGAAGGACCGGTCACCCTCGGATAAATTTGTTAGTGTGATGGGTTCGTTTGTCAAGCTCGCTCAGTTTTCGCTGTCAGAACTCGAGGACACATGGAAAGACATGAAGCAGCGCGTGAGTAATTTTAAAAATTAAACATGTTGCAATCTAGTTCAAATATTTGTTTGTGCGAAAAATGAAGTCAAAGGACCAACGAATGATTGACAAAAACAGCTGTAATAAAGAATCTGATTTAGTCCTTTTTTTTCTGGTGCTGTTCGTCTGTTGATCGTCTTCCATTTTCGGTTTGTTTTTCCCTCCAAGACCGTTAAGCCAATCACTTCGGAGTGTGACGTCACCATCAAGCGGGAAAGGGGGGGACTCGATTTTAAACTTTTATTATCAATTTGATGTTGTTTTACTTGTTTAAATGGCTATGTGGAGATAGTAAATCAATAACTGTGCAGATTCCTTACGAAACATCCTTCCCCCTGACTCTTGGATTTCCTCAGTGCAGGATTGTGAAAATCACAACAAAGTTGTTTCTCAACAGCGCTAACCGCATGCTATTATTTTGTCCTCAGTACGCCAAGATAGTGTCCATGTTTGGAGAGGATCCCAAACATTTGCAATCTGACGAGTTCTTTGGAATATTCAACTCATTTCTTGTCTCGTTCGCGGTACGTGGCCGTTATTTGAAAGTCTCACGCTTTTCTCAAATAATATTTACACTTTTATACCTACCTGTTTGATACAGTTGGTTTTATGTGAGAACGTGCAGTGAAAAAAACTGGCGGAAGAGTACCTTTTTGTTTGGGAGAAAATAAGACACTGATGGACTACGGAAAAAGGAAAGGGAGAGTTTAGGACTGGGGCCAGAAAACAAAACAGGAGAGAGCACCCTTTTAAAGTTTGGAACTATCTAGAACGACCAAAGGCACGGAAAGAACACAGGGAATAGAGGGCTCCCTGATATCGTTGTTAGCTGTTTTGGTGACATTTATTCATTCTTTAGGAGGCAAAACACCAAAACGAAGAAATGAAGAAAAAGAAAGAAGAAGAAGAAAGAAGGGCAAAGGCTTTGACGGAGGTTTGCTTTTCCTTCTACTATAAGAGCTAGTATTCTCCTCTCCCTCTGATTTATAAGCCTCCCCCCCCCAGCCTTCATCCCTCCCCCATCTAAAAGAGATCCTAAGAGCAAACTAACATGACTGCCATTGCATTTCATATTTTTGATTTCTTATTTGTTCAAGACACACGGAACAGTTGCTTTCAAAACGTTGCTACAATCCCGAGTTTTTGTTTCTTCAGTTTTGGATTTGGTATCTGGAGGTGTCGACTCATCTTTAACAAGCACTTAAATACTCCACGATTACTTCAAACAATATTGTTTAATTAGAAGGTGACATCGCATGGTTATTCACATTTTTACTGAAATTTTTTTGAAATTGCGGACAGGTTCTTGACTATTTTAAGGAACTTCTAACGGATGTTGAAAAAGAGCTTTAACTTAAAAACGGGCTTTGGAAAAAAAGACAAGTTGGGTTCACGTTACACGACCCGGTCCTCTCTCATTAACGTACAACTTTATGTTTCGTGTAGAATTGCTTTGTTAGTGCATATTACTGAGGATGATAGCCGCAGAAACATGTTTTAAAATCCTTCTTTTCTTGGATGTTATTTTCGTACATTTACTAATGTTCTTTATTAACCTTGTGTTGTTGCTCAGCAAAAGGAAAGAGAAAGGCAAAAACAAGCTGCTAAGAAAGTCATCGCCGAAGGCAAAAAACCAACTCAAAGAACTGTTAACGATTCGCGTAAATCTAAAGGCGATAACCGCGGGGAGTTTGACGATCTCATTTCGGCGCTCCGAACAGGGGATGTCTTCGGTGATGAAATCAGCAAATTTAAAGGTCGAAGAAGACAGAATATGCAGCCAAAAACGGGCCTTAAACAGGGCACTTCTGACCGTGAGAGACCTTCCCCTAAAATGGATTATAAATTTTGAGTTTTAGATAGTTTCAATTTTGACGCAAATTTGGGAGCTGCATTCAGCTCTCGGTCGAACCCAGTATCGTCTGCTGACACGGCTACCAATTCTGAGTGGCATCTTTGAATGAAGGTGTCTGATACTGAATAAGGGGAGAAGCAACCAATGACTGTGTTAATATTAATACCAAATACACTTCTCCAATAGATATCTCTTGTTGTTAAGTAGAACCGACTTGGCTACAGTGACAGAAGTAGTGTTTTCATCGTAGTTAACGACACTGATGGCCTTGGTTTAGGAATTTCCAAAAAAATATATTTTGAAGACAGTCCAAGAACATTGAACTGAATGTTAAGAAGCATTATATGTCACTTTAGGGCCTTTATTGCAGTCGTCAACTAAAAGGAAAAGTTTCCTATTTTACAGAAAGCTAGTTTCTTACATGTAAGCTTTCCCAAGAGTCCATTTTACAATGCCCTTAGTGAATTGGCTACAACTCTTGAATTCATTTCACTAGTTTTTGGCCACGGTTCTCGTAGCACAAAATCGCTGCTTTTGAGGTGTTGTTGTTCTTTCATTTAACAAAAAGAAGTCTTATTGACTTAATATAGCGCTTAAAAACTGGCTTGTCAAGTTGTGTTGCGTTTCAAGATAAAACCATTGAAGAGCGAAACTTTTCGTTCGTAAGAGAACTACGAGAAGTATCTGCTGCAATATTTATTTTTTGGTGTAGTTTAATCTTATAGAGATTTGCAAAACCAGTTTACATTAAATTTTTTGAGTCTCTTGGAGCACATGCCAGGCGATCATAGAATATCATTACAGCCATAATGTTACGTAGCCTCTTGGAAGGCTTAGATCTGCGCCAGATTGTTTCGGCAGCCGTCGTCAGTGTCGCACATCAGTTTAATCAATTTAGCTCTGAACAAGTATCGAATTCTACAATTCGTACACATTTTGCCACTAAGATAGCGGTAAAAGAAACTACCTAAGCTTCATCTTTTTTAATTTATGACGTTTGAAATTTGGCAACCATGTTTGTTTTAATCTGAAAACGATTTCGTTTTTGCCTTTTGTAGATGTTACTTTGTTTCACACTTTATGCCAAGCTGTAGTGCATTTTTGTTAAACCATGTCGCTTGAAAATGTTGATTTGTCGGAACCGTGAAGTCTACGCACAGGAAGTTAGAGAGTAGTGTAGTTATAGGGTGGGTTACATTCACTAATTAAGGCCTTTTCACATTAAGGGTGTCGCCAAGGATAATTTCACGAAGTTTTAACTCGAGAAAATGTTGGAAAAATTCCCCTTGTACAGCATTTGTAAATTGATCCCCTTAGTTATTTAAGCAATAAAAAACTTCCTTGTTTGCATTAAGTGGTATAGACACGTAACTTCTGAGAGTTCTTCTAAGTCCCTGAGCGTTTATACCACATTATACAAACACGGAAGTTTTTTCGCTGCTTATATAAACAACATCAAAGTTCTAAGAAAATATAGGTGTGTTTGTTTACTCTATGTAAACACTCCTATCGGCCGATTAGAAAGCGCGCCACGTCTGTTATTTTGTAATATTGTGTAGATAGTGCTATTTTGTCATTGCTACAAGGTAGAGTAATATGCAATTTTGAATAAAAGAGGTATCTTTTAGTCGTTTTATCAGTTGAAAAGAGAAAAAATAAACAATTTAGTCTTTGAGGGCGAGTCTGTGGTTTGGGTATCAACGTAAACTCCAGAGCGCGCGGTACTGGGGATGAGTGAGTACTTAGCCCTAGTCAGACGGGTAAACATAGCTTGCTTAAATGCTAACAGCTGCAGTTTTTTACTTTTGTTTGGAATACCACTGGTTTTGCCCGCTTGGCCAGCTACAAACGTGTTTACAGGACATAAAATATTGGGTGGCTAAAAGGTTGTAAACAATGAATTGGACAGAAGTTTTTGTTTTAAAACCGAAAAGAGATTGTAGGAAAAAGGAACTCAAATCTTGAGATCTGAAGGGAAAGCAGGAATACAGTTGGAAGGCATGTTCCAAACGCCGTGCTGCACTCGTGTTATGGTAGTTCGACTGGAAACTTTGCTTTGGCTCGACGACGGCAGGAGACGTCATTTGTGGTTTCAGTGGAGGAGGACTGGAACCAAAAATGACGTCTGCAAAGAAGGCTATATACCCCCATCCCCTTACATTTTTTACAAGGAAAAAATTACCCCCAAAAGAAAAGGGTTTGTTTTAAGATTTTGCCGGCTTTGTTAAAAGAACAAGCCTCGAATTAACGTAACACTTTCCATTCTCTCAAGCGCAAGATTACGTTCCGGTAGGCCAAGCCACAAGTTGTCCGGCAACTTTTCAGCAACTTTCGAGATTATCGGCAACTTTGAACGTTCTTGGTAACTTTTGAGATTTTTAGCACTTTCACCTTGGAATATAAATGCCCATGGCCCCGGGGAACCCCCATGGAATTGTTTTTACGTGTCTTCCACTCCATGAGGTCAGCGGTATCACGTGGGGACACTAGTGAACCATTAGTTGAATGATTCTAACTCGGCTGAATCTGAAGGCAAGAATGATCAAAGTTGCCTTACTGGTCTTCTGTCGTAAAGAAAGTTCGTTTAGTGCAGCCGAGTTCTGCTTTTTGCTGAAAGAGTTTTAGCTTCAAATACCTCATGAAGAATTCAGTCTATACGAACCAACAAGACTCAGCTCTAGGCTTCAGTAATGCTCATGCAGTTACAACCAAAATTAAAGCAGAGAAAGAAGCACGTCGTTGTGTAAATAACTGTTTCAAGACTGAAAGAATACTTGTTTTTGTAGAGAAAAATTGAAAGGAAATAATGTTGTTTATCTTTTCAGTTATAAATACTGTTCATTTTGTTCAAAACTTGCAACTATCAGTACACACGTATTATGGGGTTACCACCTGTTTCCGTTATAAAGCAAAGTATAAGAAATATAAAGGAGAAACACAACTTTCTCCAGCTGCCTGCTGTTTTGTTCATGTCCTTTGATGTGCTAGTTGAAACAGTGAAAAACAAACTTTATGGTGTTGTCACTCACGTTTGACAAAGATCAAAGAATTGATGTTTTGGTTAAAACATAATGTTTGAACTTTCGGTTTTCATGAAAAACACGCCGTATACCTCAACAAGCAAACGAATTTCAGCCAAAACAAGTAAAAACCCGCGAGTGAATTTTTATATCTTTTGGAACTAACTCGGCAATTTTTGGCAACTTTTTGGAACTGAAACCTACCGGCAGTTCCCGCGGTGAATTGATCCATGGTTTTGTTCCATAATGCAACAGAAATAAAGTTCTTGGCCATTCCTCAGCCTCGGGTGAGTTCTAAGCATGTTCTTTAATTGTGGCCGATTTTTCAGCCTGATTTTTAACCTTGTAATTAAAAAAAAGGTTAGATCGATGCAATCGTGGTCAGTATCTTATTCCCTTTGTCAACGATACTGTGTTGAATTTTGATATCGTCTCACCTGAAGTAATGGTAGACTGGTGATTACAATACTCCCCGATTTATAGCCCATTCTAAAATTCGGGTTTGTTTCAGGTGTTCGTTCCCCTAACATGGATTCATCTGGCTTAAATTCAAGAATCCTGGGAATCACCATCAAAATCAGTGTCAGTGGTCAGTTAACATTTAGTATGCGCGCGCATAAGTCTAAGCGTTAACTTCAAAAATGTTCTGCTTGGTTTATCGAAAACCTGTAGCTAGGTAATCTATTTGATAGCTTTTCTTATTAGAAAACCTGCTGTATTTTCTAGTTATGTGGCAGTTTGGTAATATGGCGTCATGGTAAAGCAAGGGATACAAATTTACGCGAGAGTTAAGCCAACAAAGGCTAAAACTGGGGTAAGTTGTGGCAAATAAAATAACAAAATACTGTTGTAAGAAAAAAAGTTAGGACAGCTCGATGACATTTCTAAGGCAAGGAAAACAAGTTAAATTTCTGGTGTTTTCGTTGTTGTTTTTCAATAAGTGTTCTAATTACCCTCTAATTTTCTCGAACAACCTGGTGTTTAGTACTGAAAATGGCGATCATTTTGGTGTAGAAAACTTGTTTATTTTCTGAAATCTTGTTCCGAGGTCCTGTTCCGACTTGAGCGAAGATTCTGACCGATTGATTATTTACATTTTGTGTGATTGTAATTTTATTAAACAATGTTATATGTTTCGTTACATGTGATTTCAGCAATATGAGGTCTACGAAGACGAGGGCCAAGAGTCGGGGATCGCGTTCACTCTGCCACGGGATATGGCCGATGGTTACATTAACAACAAACGCGAAGTCTACCAGTTTAGGTTTGGTATTAACGCAGTTGATGACAATAATGATGCTAGTGGTGATACTTTTAATTTTGACTTGAAATGCTCCAGTAGTTTGAGTTATATTCCTCCTGTCCGGACTAATTATGGAAAATTCAGTATTAGTTTCAATGGTGCTATCATCTGGAAAAATATTCACGAATAAGCTAAGCAGCTCTGCCTGTTTAGATGTAAACGTGAAACTAAGAACTACAGAATTGCCTCATATTAAAAAAAACTTTTTTTTCTCTAGCTCATTCTTTTTATTTTGCCTTTTTTATCTGTGTTATGTTTGTGCCATTTGCATGTCCAAGTGTTTGAAACCATAGACATGGTTTACTATAATTATATACAATCTCTGTGCTGGGTACCTGGCTAGATTAGCTCACATAGTTATTCTAGGCTGCCTAACACTGCTTCTTTGCATTATATTTCTTAGTCTTACTTCCTGTTAATTATTGGTGTTTTAAATTAAAGTTGTTGTTGTTGTTGTTGAGACCTTTTTCTATGACACCAACCTCAGGAATATACCAGAAACCTTTTAACTCTTTCTGTCTTTGTTATGAATCTTGGAAGTCTCTGCCATGTGTGCCTAGCTAGTTAACTGGCCATGGTAAACAGTAAACAGCAAAATTTCATTGTTGGGTTGATTTCTATTATGTACTAGTATGTGTGTATTAAATGGAATGAATAATTAGAACTCTCTCAGTTTGTCAGTTCTAATCATAACTGATCACAATTTGTATTTATAAGAGAGATTTTGCTCAACAACAAAGAACTGAAAAAAAGTTGGGTATACTTTTGCTTTTTACTATTTACAAAATCTAAACAATTTTTTTCTGCTGTAAGGTTCGTTTATTTACAAATAAAGTTTAATATAATTACCAATTGTTACTGTATTGTTTGAAATAAGGTTAACCCCCTTTAGAAGCTTAACTATTTTCCTCCATAGAAGATGAAGAAAGTAAAAGAAGATTGTTAAAATAGTTTTGCTCACCTGAGTTAAAGTGTATATTATTAATTGAATGTATAAATGATAATGTTTTCTTTGCTTAATCCATAAATGTTCAATTGGCAGGTTTAACAAAGTTTTTAACCAGTCCAGCAAACAAGAAGAGGTGTTTGAAAATGTTGCACAAGGAGTTATTGACAAGTAAGTTATCTAGAGTAGTTCTATTAATTTTATGATTATGTTCAATAATATTTCCAGTAGGTAGATTTCAAGAGAGGTATGTTATACAAACAAACCCATTAAAACTTTGACACCTTTAATAACACTTTTAACCCTTTAACCCCTAAGAGTGCTGAAAGACGAGTTTGTAAATTTTCCCAACTTAAGTCCATAGTACTTATTTCTATTGGAAGTTTGGGAGAATTTCTTAACTCATCTTCTAGAGTTTTGGGTGGATGACCAAATTTCATATTCTCAGTACTAACCAGCTTGTTTTCTTTTGTTTAATGTAAGGAGAATTTAGATGTTGACAAATGCCTTAGGGCTGAAAGGGTTAAACAAAGGAATCTTTGTTTCAAACTACCAATAAAGTATCAGTCAACTTATCAATAACGATGACTGAAACTTGCCTAAAAGAGGCAACAGGTCAGGCCCTGCATGTGTCAAATAAACCTTTTAACCTTTCAAAACAGCTACTATGGTGCAATCTAAATTTTTGGCTAATTTTAGTTACATGCTTAGTTTTTTGTGTTATTTTTTTGCTTTGCAGTGTACTTGCTGGTTACAATGGAACAATTTTTGCATATGGACAGGTAAAAATATTATTTTAAAATTGTATAGAAATAGTTTTATATCATTATATATTATATATCATAATATCTCATGGGTATTAGCAAAAGTGTTCAGAGGTGTTAATCTATTTTTGCGAATCATTTTAAGATTGGCTTGCTCTAACTTTGATATTCTACATTTTAACTAATTGTTTGACTTACATTTATAATCGTCATCTATAACTCCAGACAGGATCTGGTAAAACATTTACCATAACTGGGGGAGCCGAGCGCTATTCAGACAGGGGCCTCATCCCGAGATCGTTGTCTTACATCTTTGAACACTATGAACAGGTCAGTTATTTCTAGGATTTTCTCTAATACTGGATCCTAGTTGAATGCGTCGACTTTTCATTATACTAAAATATGAAACATCTTGTTTCTAGCATTCAGATGTTGTTTACACAACACATGTTTCCTACCTGGAGATATATAACGAGAATGGATATGACTTACTTGATCCCAAACATGAAGCAGCAAAGCTAGAAGATTTACCGTAAGTAATCATCTTTATTTACATACATGTACATAACACTTTTTAACCAATAGCTATAGGTCTCAGACCTGAGGCTTGAAACACAGACCAATAATTTATTGTCAGAGGCTCATACCACATGACTGAGGTCTGAGATTTCCAAGTGAAGACAGATCAAGCAAGATTGTTAACTATATAGTTATTCATTGAATAACTTTAGTTACTTTAGTTTAGTAAAATTAAATGAAAGAAAGTTTCAAAAAAGATATATAATCAGGGCAATACAGGGGAGGGGCTGCTTTGGCCCCCCCAAACTATGAGAATGAGATTTTTGTTTTAACAAATTTCCTCTACTAGGCCCTAAGGACAATAAAGAGTTTCCTTGCAAGTTATTTCACTCCAAA
>JANVCF010132865.1:0-11716 GCA_025388745.1 Hydrozoanthus gracilis
ACACGAATGTCAGGGAAGGAACTGATCATATTTCTCAGCTTATATTATTCATTGTATGGATTTGAGTTTTGATTAAACACCGTGGGCCTGTGCTGTCAGGACCGACACCGCATTATTGCTTGTGTCTTGTGTGTGTAGGAGTTAGAATTATGATGTTAGAAAACAATATTCAAATTATTTTTTAGAAATTTTATCAATTACTATGTGCCACATTTAAAATTCTATTCATGAAGTCTTACAAACCAGAGCTGACAATATACAGTAAATATTTAGAATCATATTAAAATTTTATCAGCATTACTCACAGCTAAATACTTCAAAATATGTCATGTCAATATTCCAAAAGTTGAAGAGTGAGTATGTTGCCCGGCACATAGATACTGTAGAGTGAACTTTGAAATAAAATAAGATATAGAACTTTTTGAGATTACATTCAAGGAAAAGTTAAAAAACTAGTATAGCTAAGTAAATCTGATTTTAAAACTTTTTTGAGACTTTTCATTTTGAGCCTGTCATGGACCCAGCTGATGACCAATAATATAGGCGTAATCACTAAGTGGTTCTCATAATTATGTTTGAAAAAATCTAGTTAACTATATTGGCCTTTGTTTTGTGTTCTTATGAGCTAAGCAAGAGATAAGAGGCAGATTACTCACCATTAGATGTTGGTCTTGCATGACTTAATAATTATTGTTTTGATATTCCCTTTAACTTACGGAATGTTCCTTAAAACCCTGTAAAAAGATGTCTTCTTCTCAGCCTAAAAGGAAAGTTTTTGGGTCAATGTTTAATGTCAAAAAAATTTTAAGTTATGAATAATTAATTTTTATAAAGTTGTTTTAAGCTTTAATTTCTAAAGACAGTCTCAACAGGTAAGAGTTTAAAAAGAAGCCGGAATTTATATAGGAGGCATTTCTTAAGCCTCTATGTTAATATTTTTAAGTAGATTGCTTCAATTCCAGGCATAACTAATATAATTTTCAACCTTATTTTGTGAAGTAGGTTGATTCCATTTACTGTGTTACTGTATGATGAGATCCAGATCTTTGGTTAAGCTATTTTTTTATATAAATTTTTTTTTTCTTGTTTGGACATTTTCCCCATATCATCTTGCTTTACACTTGTCTTCAGAAAGATTAAGGAGACTCTTAACATTCTGACTGGGGCTTGGTATTGAGCTTATAATTATAACAACAATTAAATAATAATAAATCAGTAATACATGTGTAATATAAATTGCTATAAGATTGTTATATAATGATTATAAAAACTTCCAAAATCCTTAGAAAGCTACCAAATAGCCTTAGCTAGTCTAAATCAAAATCTTAAACCTACTCCAGACACACATTTTTTGTTTGTTGATTTATTAGTTATTATGACCAAGCTCTTCACACATTCAGAGGGAGTCAAAGACTCTCATCTGTTTAACACTACAGAAACTGGAGATAAGCACCGGCCCTATGAGCCACTTGGCTTGTGAAAGAATTCACTTGTTAAAAGTATAGTAAAAAGAAGCTAGGGCTGCAGTTCAAAAGTGACAAGTGTAGTCCATAAGTCAAAAACTGTGTATGAAATTCTCCAACTTTTATAGTAAGTAAGTAAGCTACCTTATTACAGGACATGAAAAAGGCATCATGACAACGTCCTCAAAATTAAAATACGATTGATCATGAGTTAATGTGGATTTGCAAAAAAATTGTGTTTATGTTCATTTAATTAATGCGGTTTGATCTGGTTTATGAGTTTGTATCATTTTATATTAATTAATGCAGTTTTGACACACTGTTACATTTTTATAATTAATTTTCTGCACTTTTAACAAAAAAACAGTAACAAAGTCAGTCTTAAATGTTTAGTATATATATTGACGCAATGTAACTTCGATATTGAGTTCAAAATTCGTCTGACAAATATTAGTATTTATTTGTGATGAAGAATACCCTGATGAACCAAAAGAAATTCTCAAGTACATTTTCTCCAGCTCAGAAGAATCGGTTCCTAGTGATGAATCGGATCACTGAAGTCATTGAAGAAGATTCAAATGACATTATGGTTGAATCATAGTTCTTAGTGCAAATAAATGGATTTCAAAATACTGTAACAATGGTTTTAAATCATATGGTTTTAATTTAAAATTCCAACAATTAATTGGTGAATTAATCAATGTGATTTTTTAAAAACTGCATTAGTAAAATGTTTTTTTATTATCCTGTAATAAGGTAGTTATAATTTCATGGGATTAATTTAAAAATGATCTCCTTGACTAATGCTTTACAAAAGAGCACTGAAGACTTTATAAAGATCCTTGCTTACTTATTTCTTCCTAAAATCTCAACAAGATAAAATCTATTGCTGTAGTTACTAGAAATAAAAAGTTTTTTGCAACATTTACGATGTTGCTGCCATAGTCTATGACCTTCACCAGGTTACTCATTGTCATAGACCAAACTTGGTCATGCAACAAGCAGCGAGGAAGTTGACTAAGGGCCCATTCCCAGGTGGATGAAAGGTTATATCGAAGCCCTCTCATCCGGCCGAGAGCGGTCTTTTGCACCCTCTCCCAATACAATCAGGAACCAGATGAAGGCCGTAGACTATGGCTGCAATGTTGAAAATGTTGCAAAAATTTTTTTATTTCCATAAGCGTTTTGTTTTATGTTGTAAACTTTACCCAAAACTAGTACTGGATGGAAAAACGTTTTAACTATCTTCTTAAAATACTAAGCCTACTAGACTAACTTAATATCATTCAGCAACACTAAGTGATAAATAAATATATTTTTTAGTTCTCTTGAACACCAGATTATATCTGGTAACATAGTATATGGCATCTCAGTATTTGTAAGACTGAAAAGATAATTGAAATCCAGTCTAAAATATCCTGTACTGTGCATACGCCAGAAAAGCGAAGAATAAAAAATACAAGACTTTGAGACAAGACAGAAAAGTTTTTTAAACACAGTGAAAACAGTGGTGCCCATTTGATGCAACACATGCTCATAGTCACGCCCACAGCCACTCAAGTGGAACAACTGCGTAGATGTCATAAAATGTTGTAAGTTTCACAGCACATTCTTCAAAAACAAACTTGAATGGGTGTGTTATCATTTCTTATGATTTGAATCATTTTTAGGTAAGAAATTTACATAAACGAGAATCTTATGAATAGATATTATTCTCATAATGAGCACTGAGCAGAAAATCGCTTCTCTCTTGTTAAAGGTGAAGTTTTTAAAATTTTTCCTCCATTTATTAAGCACCCCTCTAATTTTTTTTGTACCCCAATTTAAGAGCCAATAAAATCTGAAAATTATGTTTTTCTGGCTCTTTGATTAGAACAATAATTACACTATAGTGCATCCAAAACTAAACAAAAACTAAACTAAAAAATTAGAGTTAGCCAATGGTCCCTTAAAAAATGAAAGAAAAAAAGGAAAGTCCCATCAAATTACAGCCAGTTCCCAAAATTTTGTCATCTTTTTTTGTCGTGTCTCATAGTCTTGTATTTTTTTCTCTGCATTTTCGGCAGATGTACCTATATACCTAGAAATCTCTACTTTTTAAAACTGCTTAATTATTATTAAGTTTGTTCAGTGTCTCTGTATTTTTCATCTTGGTCTCGGGTTTTTCACATTGCAATGTCTCAAACTCAGACATGGGCCCAATAATTTGGTTGGGTGGGCTAGCTAGGCCCCCCCCCCCAATAATTTGTATGGCTACAACAGCAACTTTTTTAAAATTGGAATCTCAGGAAGCGCATGCACTACCACTATTTCTGCACTGCATGCAGTGTTGACACTTGTCTGTGAATGATAGCTTTGCATGAAATCAAAAAATTCTAATAAGCTAGGACATTATTGTTCATTGTCTCCCAAGTGAGGCAACCAGTGTTGCCAAAGATGAGTTTGTAAATTCTCCCAAATTAAGTCCATAGTATTCCTATGAGAAGTTTGGGAGAATTTCTTAATTCATCTTCAAGAATTTTTGGTGGATGATCAAATTTCATATTCTCAGCACTAACCAGCTTATTTTCTTTTGTTTACTGTAAAGAGAAATTAGATGTTGACAAATCCCTTAGGGCTGAAAGGGTTAAAAACTCTTGGGAAGGATATTCTTTCATTTACAAAGTTTTTGTCTAAAAAAGTTGCGTCTTTTCTTTTTTTTTTAATAGGTTGTAAAGTTACATCGCGAAAGACAGTTCTATCTTGCAATTTTGAGAGAGACATATGTGGTTGGAAATCATCAATGAATTATCATCAAATGAAGTGGGTTCGCACCAATAAACCGACACCATTTGAGAAAACTGGACCAAAATGGGGGTATCCTGTTGGATCATACTTTGTGTATACAAATTCTACCAATTCTAAAAAAGGCAGAAGAGGTTAGTTTTTGTTACCAGTTACAAAAAAACATTACCATAATATTTGCTTGTGTACTTCTTGATATCGTTTAGTTCAAAATAGTAAGCCCAAATATAACAAAATCACAGATATAATGAAGTGTTAGTGTGGACCAGGCAAAATTACAGCCGTTTGTGTGGATAAGAACCCAATATATACAGTAACAAACCCATGATAGTTCGAAACACATGATAGTACGAAAACCATGGTATAACAAAGCAAATTTTGGGTCCTGATTGTGAGGGTACAAGAATCATGTTCACAAAACAAATACATTTAGTCAACAACCTGCACCTGTTGATAATATTTCAAGTCTTTACCATCTTGATTTAACTGTTTCAAGTTAACAAAATTAATGTTTTACTTTATAATAAATCAAGTAATTAATATTATAAAGATGAATGGTGCAGCAAAACATTTTCATCATTTTTTTTTCAGTTATCGAAACCCTGGTTACTATAAGGAAGTTTTTTGAGGTTTTTTGCCCAGGGGGGGAGGGGTACTTCGGGGTCAAAAGGGTAGGGATGACTGTTGGAAAACTCCCCAAAATACCCTAAAAATTACCTGCAGGGAGAAAAATTTTCTACCCTAAAAAATACCTTTCAGCAGGGCTCAAAGTGGGCAACCAACTGGTTGCGAATGCGACAAACTTTTTAAAAATGTGAAAAAATGTGAAAAATTGAAGTTAATCGCATAATTGCACCTAACATAAATATTGAAGTGTGATTGAAAAACCGCAGCAAGTTACTCACATTCATAAAGATATATGTGATATATGATTCATGGTGAATCATTGTCATCTTTGTAAAAGTTGCAAACAATTAGAAAAGCTGTTTTCCACTGTCTCTTGTCTGGTTTTTATTGTTTTTTATCTGCATTTGTCGGTGATCGCCTTGCAACTCCATCATTGCCCACTACACAATTGGATACTTCGTTTATGTCCTTGAAAGAGTTCATGCATATTCCGCTGGCTAAGATAACTAAAGGCTTTTGAGCCTTTGCGCCTAAAATTTCGGAAATGCGCCTAATTTTTGAAAGTTAGTCGCAAAAATGTGCCAAGAAAAATTGACAAACTTTGAGCCCTGTTCAGTTTTAAAATTACCCTAATTTTCCCCTGGGTAGCTAGTGGGTTGGCACTAAGTCCCCTCGTGTTGTTCTGAATGTGATACGCAGTAAATAAAGGCATGCATGTAGTAGAGCGTTCGCCAAAGGACATTTTTTAAACTTCTTATCAGTACGCATGTTTGCTAAAGCACAGGACTGCAAGCAGTCTAATAGCTTTGCATTTTTAAACCCTAAAAAATACCAGGCTCTTGGGTTAACACTGGATATCTATTTACAACCCCTAAAAAATACCATACTGGCAATTTTAACCCCTAAAAATACGATGGCCATACCTACCATCCAAATATATGGAGTACCCCCCGGTGTTTTTGGTAACTTTGTTATATTGGGGTTTCATTTACCACAAACCCCTGCTAGATAACAAGGTAAAGTATTCAGTACCTTGCTTGGAACTTGTCGGGGTTGCACTGTACATGATTGCTTTGAGGGTTTGTACTGTATTGGCCCTGGAAGACCATTGAAAAATTTTGAAACCCTTCAAATCCCTGGAAAAAGCCCTGGAATTAATTTGAGAATTTCTTATTAAGCGCAAGAAAATTTCATTTCACAGTTAATGTATGGCTACGTAAGTCAAACAGGTAATTTTGATTGTTATTATTTTCATTCTTAGTTTGAAAAGTCATGGAAAAAACGAAAAACCTGGAAAATCCAGGTGTTCGAACCCAGTACTTTGTTTTGATATAAAGCAGCTACAGGTCTAGATTAAAAAAGGGCCAGTTTAATTTACTAAAAAAATAGTTCATCAATGTTGTTCTTGTTCTTTTTGTTAGGCATTCTAACGAGTCCTGCGATAAACAACTGTAAGAAATGTCTTCTAAGATTCTTTTGGAATATGTATGGAAAAGATGTTGGTGAACTCAAAGTTCATGTCAATCACAGTGGCATATTCTTGGACACAAGTTAGTAGAAACTTGTTAGAAATAAAACTAATGATAACCATAATAATATTGATGTTGATAATGATAATAATAGTACTAGTCTTGGGTTAACTAAGATAAACAGTGACAAAAGGTTAATCTTGTCTTGAAATCATCTTGATTCCTAGTAAGGTACATTTAAGTCCCTATCAAGCTCAGTTTCTAGTTTCTTACTTTTTGGATTAAAACTGTTGTCATCGATGAACTCAAAATTCGAATAACCAGCGAAAATTACCATGTCTAAGTATGATTTCTAATAAAAAAGATTGGAATTTAAACTCTGATTCATTAATTAAAGTTATACAATGTGTCTATTGTAGCCAGATTTTGAGATAAAAAAGATTTTCTCTGCTTCATGCCTCGTGCTACGTCATATACCTCCTGCTACGTCATCATTGTATGCTTCAGGTCTAAAATATGTAACAGGAACGGCGAAAATTACTATTATTAAAGGGTTCTACTTTTAATCTGGAATTTAAGAAAACAAGCTTAATAGGGACTTAAATTATTTTGATACAGGAACTATTCAAATTTACTTCATTTATGAAAACCTCTTAAAATTGAACAGAGAACATCTTCTTGGTGTGCTAGTTCATAAGATTAGATCTCTTATTTACATGTAAATGTTGGCTTACTTAGGATTACTGTTAATTATATGTGTCACTTTGAATGTTCGAAAGATATCTAGTACGTCAGTTAACTGTCTTAGGATTACCCGCGTTGTGTTTACTTGGTTGTCTTGCAAGCAGTGTCTCTAAATGGTACATTTCTTAATAGTTAGGTGCTGTTTTCTAGTTTGTTATTATTGGGAGAAGTATTTTTGTCAACAACAAAAAAACAACAAAAATCATTTGTTTCAACTTGGCTTTAGCTGTATTAAGTTAACAAATTTGTAAAATTACAAGAGAAGGTGCTGGCTACCTAGAATAACCATGAGGAGTTATACTAGCCGGAAAGCCAGAACACATTGTTAATATAATTTTACATGTTTATAACAGCGCAAAAAAAAAAACCATAAATAAATAAAAATAATATCAACTAGTAATAAGGAAAAACAATAATTAAGTCAAAGAAAAAAACACAGCACATTTTTATTGTTTATACAAAATATTTGCTTGAAAATATAATTTTTATGTCTTCTCTCTTTGACCAGGATTTGTTTAATAGTCATGGGGGACTGGGTTAGGGTCAAGTGTCAACAATCATCATGCTCACAACACCCCTCAGGGGGTTTTTGTGTCAAGCCACATGACTTGGCATTAGTTAGGGCTTGTGTGCTTTTTCAGTCGGTTCACTCATCGTTTTTTGTGAGAAGCTGGCTTTCTCTGAGTCTGGCTTTAAGGGCTTTAATGGATAGAGATTTCAGATTTACATCTAGCAAATTCCATGTTTATATGCCAGTAAATTTTATGCTGAAAATGCCATAGTTTTTCCTTTGTCGTTGTCCTCATCATCATAACAATAATCATCATCATTATAAAATCATCATCATTACCATATAGTCATAGTGACCTTCATCATCATTACCATAAAGTCATAGTGGTCATCATCATTATAAAATCATCATCATTACCATATAGTCATAGTGACCTTCATCATCATTATAAAATCGTCATTATTACCATATAGTCATAGTAACCTTCATCATCTTTACCATAAAATCATAGTGAACATCATCATTATAAAATCATCATCATTACCATATAGTCATAGTGACCTTCATCATCATTATAAAATCATCGTCATTACCATATAGTCATAGTGACCTTCATCATCATCATCATCATTACCATATAATCATAGTGACCTTCATCATCATTATCATCATCATTACCATATAGTCATAGTGACCATCATCATTATAAAATCATCATCATAACCATATAGTCATAGTGACCTTCATCATTATAAAATCATCATCATTACCATATAGTCATAGTGACCTTCATCATCATCATTACCATATAGTCATAGTGATCTTCATCATTATCATCATCATTACCATGTAGTCCTAGTGACCTTCATCATCATCATCATCATTACCATAAAGTCCTAGTGACCATCATCATCATCATCATCATCATTACCATATAGTCATAGTGACCTTCATCATTATAAAATCATCATTACCATATAGTCATAGCGACCTTCATCATCATTATAAAATCATCATCATTACCATATAGTTCTAGTGACCTTCATCATCATCATTATCATCATTACCATATAGTCATAGTGATCTTCATCATTATCATCATCATTACCATGTAGTCCTAGTGACCTTCATCATCATCATCATCATTACCATAAAGTCCTAGTGACCATCATCATCATCATCATCATCATTACCATATAGTCATAGTGACCTTCATCATTATAAAATCATCATTACCATATAGTCATAGCGACCTTCATCATCATTATAAAATCATCATCATTACCATATAGTTCTAGTGACCTTCATCATCATCATTATCATCATTACCATATAGTCATAGTGACCTTCACCATCATTATCATCATCGTCATCGCCATCATCGTTTATTGCAGAATGGAGCATGAAAGGCTCTCAGACACCACTGGTGTGGCGGGAAGCAGTTATCGATCTGAAGCGGTACACAGTTCAACAACTGCGGTTTATACATGTGCTACCGAGAGAAAAGGAACACCCAAATTATCCGCCTGAACCCTGCAAAAGCGGTTATTGCAATTTGGCGAATGTGGCTATAAGCAACATTAAACTCGAATGTGAAGTTGACGATGAAGTGGTTAAAAGGGACGTCTGTGCCAAGCGAGTGGAAAAATATGCACCATGTGAGGCCAATGCAGTTGATTATGCAACGAAAGGTACATCTAAGTTTCCCTTGCTTGAAAAGCTTTCAGATCTTTCACGTTTTCTGGCCAAATCGTACACCAATCAAGTGTCACGGTAGTTGCCAGCTCAGAAGGTGTTTTTAAAATGAACTAACACTCACTCAATCTAGCATAAATAGTACTTTAATCAAGTTGTAACATCTTGTTAGAACGGATGACACCAATCACTTCTACTCTTCAAGGCAAACAAAAAGAATGGTCACTTTATAGGGTTTCATTAACTGGTTCAAAAGTTAGAATGAATAACACCAATAATTTCTACTCTTCAAGACAAGCAAAATGAATGGTCACTTTATAGGGTTTTATCAACTGGTTCAAAAGTTAGAATGAATAACACCAATCATTTCTACTCTTCAAAACGAGCTGGAATATAGGGTTTCAACTTGAAGTTTTTCAATTTTGGCTCACATTTCAATATAGAAACATCTTTTGACCGAAAAAAATCATTAAATTGGATATCCTTTCATTTCAATCGGAATTCATGTTCGGGTTGTTGCGTTGTTAATGAAGTAAGTTTAAGGACCAATCAGGGAATGGCATTGTTGAGGTTTCATTGGTGAAGCGTAAGGTACGGCCTCACGATGCAGCATTGTCTGGGAGAATTGCACCGTCCGTGTAGCCACCTTTCAGGGCTGGACATTAACTATTCATTTCACTTTCCATCATTGAAAGCGATTTTGTTTTTTTAATTTCCACTGCTAAAACTTGCATTCCAAAAAAAAATTGTAATTCCAAAATTTGCTTGCCACGAACAATCCTAATATCACTGTGCAGGCCTCCGGCTCTTTCAGTCGTAGATCCAAAATGGTTGCCAGTGCCGGCAAAGTGAAATGGTCTAAGTTTTTTCGTAGCTAACCTAAAAATATTACATTTTTGAGACTCAAAAAATAAGACATCTGTTTTAATGGAGATAAATTTTTTCCTAAGATGCCTTAAATGTTGTTTCCGTATCAGGCTAGCATTTACAAACTTCTTATTTTTTTTCCTTTCCAAGATCATATTTTACTTTCCTATGGAAAACGGGTAAGTGTTAGTGTCGAGCTCTGCCTTTGAAGTTGAAGCGCAAAGTAGAAACAAATGCTACTTCTGCAAAATTGCATGAAACAATTTAATCTTGCATCAACACGAAAAAGTTCATAGACACACAACGTTGTATGCAATGTTGCATCGTGCATCCATACCTTAACAGTCATAGAGTTTCAAATGGTCAAAAGAATACGAATCCCAAGAGGGGGGAGGGGTTCTTCATTTATCGGTGTGATAAGGGTGCCCATCTCGCTCTGTAGGAATAATGGCGATTTGGTATTTTGAGGGGCTTTTCAGAGAAGGTTTCTTTTAAAAAAAAACAGTTTCTAAAGGGTACACAGACAAAACACACATGTGTTGTTTTGCAGTTTTGTCAAACCCTTTTTCAAAATCGATGCTATGAGATATTTTAACGCCGCCTGGTTAATCCAATTGGTAAGGCGCCAGTCTATCATGCGGGAGGCCCGGGTTCGATTCCCGGTGCTGGACCTTCACTCTGGGTCTTAAAATAACTAGGGAGAAGGTGCTGCCTTTGCCCTAACATCTACAAACGGTTAGAACTTCGCGTCTTTTCGGATAAGGACGTTAAACCTTAGGCCCAGTCTCTCATTCTCCTATTTGGGGACTTAAAAGAACCCACAACACTTGTCGACATAGAGTAGGGAGATCCCGGTGTTGTGGTCTGTCTACATGGAAAGGGAGCTATATAAATGCTAAGTGTTATTATTATATTATTTATTTATAGTGCAGAAAACTTACATGTCTTGGTATTTTTAGGGAGTTTTTTAAAATTTCCTGACAAGCATCCATAACCTTTTTTTTTGTACGAACTGCTTATCAGTGGTCAGCTAAAGGTCTCTAATAGGATGATTTTGCTACACAAAATCAAAGTCAGGATGGCCGAGCGGTTAGCGCTCATGCCTCCCACCACTGTGGAACCAGGGTTCGAGTCCTGCTTTCCGCATGTGCGCTGGGTTTGTCAATCTCAATCTGACTCCGAGGGTTTTTCTCCGGGCTCTCCGGTTTTCCTCCCTCAACAGAATCGACGCCCAGCTAATTCTATCTGGCTGTGGAGCTGTTCTCCGAGGTCATGCATGGGTCGTATAGCGGCAGCAATATGCGCCTTAACATGCTTTCGTTCCGACCTCGTTGAGCTGCGTCCTTCGCAGTTCAGTCCATGACTGCAAGTAAGGGCAATTAGCTCGATAGATATTATTATTATTATTACACAAGTTGATAGGTTTAACTATCACTCTGACTGTTTCTCTTCTGCAGGTCCTGCGTATGGTATACAGGAATTGTTTTATGTGTTCACCTATGTTAAAGCCATTGGAAACTTCAGTGACACCATTGCCTCTTACAAATTTCGCGTCC
>JANVCF010133197.1:1512-11713 GCA_025388745.1 Hydrozoanthus gracilis
TGAGTATTCCGACGTATTTAACCCTTGGAGTACTTAATTTGTTTTTCCTACAATGTGACTAAGTCTATTCAAATGTAAATGATACTTATATCTGATTAAAGCTATTTTGAAACCACTTTATAGCCAAAATGCTGCGAAAAAAGAACTGGGCATGGCACTTACATGTATATGTGTAAAGTTTATTTTGTTTCTCACTGTTTCTTGAACTAACAAAACGCGTAGGCCATGAAAACCATATAATAACTATGTTGCATTACATTTTAAAAGTGTCAAGTCTTTTTCTCAGTGTCCTGAAGCTTCTTAACAACGAATTTCTTAGTGCAATTAAAGAGCTATCTTGCCGTACTTCCTGATGGTTGAAGGAGAGACAGCATAGTTCAAGCATCAGAACCGGGTAGCACACACACGTAGCGGCTCGTTCTGGTTATCTCGTTTGGTGCGATGACAAAAGGATCGATGGTTAGATTGCATGCGCTGGTCGCTATCGTTGTGTATTGTGTAAGGCAGTGAATCAGTAGTGAAATTACAGAGAATATCCTTGCTAACATAGCAATGAACAAACAGTTGACATAACGAGGTAAAATATGGATGCACGGTGGTGTTTCTATAGCAACACTTGGACACACTCAGTCCGGCTGCAGCCCAACCGTCGATCAGCCATGATCTTAGAATTACTTGTTTAACTTGACAATATTACCCGGTGAAGATAACCATAAAGAATTAATGAGTTGGCAAGCGAGTGTGTTAGGGAATTAAAGGCGAGTATAACCGTATGTGACCGAGTGCGACTCTAGCAATCGAGACGCCGAGTGAACACAACAGCGACCTCTTATTGCAGTGAACGCAGTAATATAGTAAATACTATTTAGTACAGCGAATATTTCTAGAACTTTTGTCACTTCACGATTTTTTCAGATAAATTCGACTGGATCGGTTCTTAGAAAGACGTTGTTTTATCATCGATTAAAATGGTCAATCAATTTGTAATAAGTTCTGCTTTTTTATTTTGTTTTTGTTACGATCTTTCGCATCAAATTTCACTCGAATTTCAACCTATGTGCGTCATTTGAAATCTGAAACACAGGTTATGACGTAAACAGTCACCCCCTATCGCTCCGCGCGTTTGCACAAACAGAGACTAAAAACTATATTTGTCGCTCTTTACGTCGTTTTGGCGGGAAGGAATCAACTTAGGTGAAAATTTTGACCAAAAATTGTTGTTCACCGGTAGACTGCCCACTGTACTTATTCCCTCACTTTATACGCAACACATTTTCTAGTTTCGTTTTTTTGCGTCTTTGTTAAACCTACAAGCACGACATTATTCATTTATTGAGTAGGAAGAAAATCAAATGAAAAATTTATCTAAAAACTAGCATCATATCTGTCTTGTAAACGATTTCTTTGTTCGAAGGAAAGTTTTCACCTTAGGTTTCAGGTTTGCCTAAGTAAACTGTAGGCACTGCGGCCCCTTTCTGTCGCAGATGGGAATTAAAATATTTCTGATCAGTTGATCTGAACTGGGACGTGATATCAATTGCACGCCGTATAATAGGATTCCTAGTGACGTCATTCTTGCTACTATATTTGTAACAAGGCGTCTGCCTCAATAGCGAAAATATCTGATGCGTTTAAGTTCAAATATTTGTTTAACCAAATCTGTTTAACTAAAGTTCGGTTATTTCAGTTTTTTTGATGAAAGTAAAAACTTGCTAATAAAAGTTTCTTTCCTTCAACTCGAAGTAAACTTTCATTTATTAACTTATAGCATGTTGTTCAAGATGTTTTCGACTTTAAATTTTTTTTGTCTTCCATACTTCTGCGGTGGAACGAATTTTTCAGTTATTTGTCTTTCTTGTTGTTCTTCGAGTTCAGCAAAGGAAATAATTCAATATACAGCCTGATAAACAACAGCAAACCCAGTCAGCTCTTTGAATTGTTATTCTTGAATTAAAGTTTGTTTATGCGATCAAAACACTCTTCATTTTAGCCAGTCACAAACGAAAACAAGTTTGAAAAATCTAAAAAACTCGTCATGTTGTATGGATCAGTCTGTAAGGATCAGAACTGACGTAGGCCCACTGGTTAAGAAACCGGCCGGTGAGTTTGGGGTTAGCTCGATTTCTTGACGTCATTCAGACAGTTTCTATTTCTCGTGACTTTAGGCATACATGACTAATGAAGTTGCAATTGTTCCCGCTGAGATGAACCTGTCACTCTCCGTGTCTTGATTACGTCGCGGCGTGTTACCATGTGAATCAGGAAAAAAGGGCAGTTATGCACAAACACGTTTCTCAACATGACCCATTCATAGCTCGCCCGTGAACGCGTGCACATCATACATCTTCCTTCTTCAGATAAAGATAATAACTGACTCGCTTAAGGAGCCGATCAATCCCCAGAAATCTCTTGGGTTTTGTTGAAAACTGCGAGGCTTGATAAAATATTGAAAACTATTAAGTTTACTACGACCCACAGTTCGCTCCGCTTCAGTGCCCACACTCAACTTCCGCTCGACAGGTATGTGGAGATGTATGTCAGTTTTCTGTTCTAACGAAAAGCTTATTCTAGGAGCATGTTTTTTTTATTTCGCTCATTAGCAACGCTGAAGCTTAGTGTTTAAAATTTTATTAAAAAGCGAAATCACAACTGCCTCAATATTTCAAGGATCTAACAGGTTGCTGGTAAACTTAGCTTTAAACAAGTGCGTGGGTGGAAGGCCGTTCAACTAGTCGGTCAAGGCGAATAACACCGTGTCAATTCTCTAAGGAAGGTAGCTCAGCTTAATCACCTAACAATAAAAAAATTGTGGAGCACGAGTTCGTAAGATGTACCGAAATTTAGTAAAACACAACCCTTTCTGTCAGCTTTCACACAATTTGCTCGAATTGCTATCAGACAGGACGTGCGCAGTAGCGTTGCGCACGATCCATTTTGCCACCCGTTTAGTGTAGCTATTTGATAACTCCTTGGTTGTAAAAGCTCCAACTGTTTTTGTTATTCCCACAACAACATAGATAGACTTAATGTTTTGAAGCTGCCAAAGGATAAAAAGACCATAAAATATCAAAAAATCTGTAGCGAAAAATAATAGTTTGAGTATTTGTTACTATGCATAATCATGCTTAATGTACACGTTCGTATTTCGAGACGCTTGTATCGAATTGGTTTGTACAAAAAAGAAAAAAAGGCAAACGAGGTTCATAAATGTTTGTCTTGGTAAGTAAAACTCCCCAAAGTGTGTACATTTTGCTTTTTTGGTTCAAAAAAATTCCCTGAGTACCAAAAAAACCTTCGCGCCGAAATTAAGGGAAAGAGCCTGGACCGAGCCTCAACAGCGGAAGTTTTAAGGTTCATCTAAGGCATGCCAATATTATCCCTCACAGACAATGATCTTCAGCTCATTCAAAGTCGCACTTTAAACTTAATTCCCAAAGGGTTAGGAAACAGTTTCAGTGCAGCTCGCGAGTTCTAAAGTAAATATTCTAGCGGATCAGCCGCGTTCGAGGGGTTGATATTATTCGCTTACCGTCTGGATTTTAAACCGATTGTGTCAGAGAAACTTAAAAAAGTCGAAAGTTTAGTAATGTCGAAGTGCAACCAACATCCTTGTCAAACCTTGTCCTTACATTTTAATTTGAGCGTCTGAACTTACACTCAAAATGAAGCGTAACGGATACGCCACGAGTTAACTCACTAGTAATAGTCTAAACACGTCATGATTAACAAACATTGAAAAAGTAAAACCTTCCAATTTATCGAAATCTTGAAAACAAATCGAATCCGCTCTTCACTGAAATGCACAAAACGAGTGGTCGCTTGGTAAGGTGTCAAAAACTAGTTAATTCATGTCCAATCATGTTTTAAGTGAAACGGGCTTTCATTTCGTGTTATAAACAACAGATGTTACTGAAGGTGGTTGGTGATAACTATAGCTAGCAAACGATACGTGACAAATATTAATCAGTCCCAAGACTTAAAGGGTGGATGCTAAAGATATAATTAACAACATGACTGGTCGCTTCTCAGAAGCGTCGCTATTTCGGGAGTCGGCCAACTTGCTGCATCTCATTAGATATTAAACCATCAAGTCATTGACTAGCAAATTACGTTTATGGCATTATTGACTATAATTTATTGGGAAAGAAAACACGAGGAAGTGTTGCAAGGAAGAACGCCCAGATAGAGAGCAAAACTCAACCAGTGTCAGTTTGTTGTAATAAAAGCTGCCAACGAAAAAGCCGGGTCGGTCGTTCGGTCACGGTGCACACAGCGGGTACTACTGTGTGTGTATAAGATCTATTTACGAGTACACTTTGTACCAATTTGTTCGAAGCATATTCCCTCATTGCGCCTTTACTGCAAACCTCCATTTAGCTAAACCACAGATCGTCTTTGAGATCCTCCAGTAGAGCAGTTTATAACGATTGCTGTTCCCTTAAACGACGTTTGGTTAACAAAGCAGCACTACATCAAAAGCTGCCCGTTTCGCTACTACGCACACTTGCCAAAACACAAGAAAATTTGCTTGGTTCTTTTACGAGTGGTTTTTAAAAACATAACTGGTTTTCCTGTTATAGTCGAAACTCAGACTATAAATTTGTACTTATGATAATTAAATGAAAGTAAACAACGCTGATTGAAGGGTTAGAATTGCATAGCTTTTAACAATATTACTTTTTGTATGTACTCGCATAAAAAACGAATTTTATTTTTGTAAATTTGGAAATTAAAGTAACGAAACTTGAAGGGAGAAATACGTGTAATGAACCTAGCCTTCTAGTGTAACTTAGTAAGGCCACCGTTAATAATAGACTGGAGTAACGCCTCTGCGTTGTGCAGTTTCAGCCGGTGCGTGAGCCATGGTTCAGGAAAAGTCTCCAGAAAGCCCCGTCGATGCCGCTTTCAAAGATTTGTATGAAGGTAAGCTTGTTGTCGTTGCTTTTAAGTTGATGTCGGTAAAAACTCGCAGCCTTAAAAATTAATGGCGAAGTACGCGGTGCAACTGATCGCGTGAGCTTCAAACACACCAGGTGGAAGAAAAACATCGAATCCAGCTTTGAATTTTAATCACCCGTAATTGTTCGAGTTTGAGGAAGCGTAATCGAAATCTACATAGTGGCGCCGCCGATTGCAAATAGCTGAAAGTGCTCTTTTGTTTTGAATTAACCTAGACCAATATTTGCGTGAGGCAAGTTCAACACATTGTATTGCTGGCCTTAACTATGTAATACACAAAAACAGTTCGAATTCTGGCTGGAACAACTGAAAAAAACAGGAGTTATGGAACAGTATAATTTTGAAAAAACTCTTATTATTCAATAATTACCAGAAATGCGAAAACTCAGTTTTTGATGTTAAAAACGCACCAAAGCACTTGGATGCACGGTATTGGTGACGAGTAGAGTGATCAGAAAATTACTACTTGTCAACAAACCATTGTTGTGGTAATATATTTTATGCATTTACGTCACGAGAATGACTCAGAAAGTCGTACTACTCTCCAGCCATAGATCGAGACCCTCATTCTGAACAACACGTCTTGTCTACGTGCGGTTCAAAACTTCGCGTTCACAAATGTCTTTTTTTTTTCCTCCAGTGATCCCGGAATTGAAGATGCTTCAGAGCGCTCAAATCGTTCCAGGTAAATACCGCTCAGTCTTTGATATTCGTAACCATTTTTTTTTCATCCTTCAGTTCATTGCCGGAAGCTATGCGTGGTGAATCGACGTACTCACATAAACAAAATGTTTGGCTTTTTCAAAGTCCAACGCTCAGTTTAACGATATAGTTTTATAACAGGCACGAGTAAAAAAATAACTGCTCATTTCCTGCTTCGTTATATTTTTGCCTTGATGTTTCCTTTTTGTTTTCATAACGTATGTTTGAAGAGACTCGAGTTAATGACATGCAAAAAAAATTGAGAAGCAGCCAAAATACGCATCACTTAATGGAAACTAAACGTAACTACCTGACAGCTGGATTGAATGACTATTGCTAAAAGTTTTTATTACAAAAATCTTTTTTGATAGTGCTAAAATACTCTACAGTCAAATTAGTTGTCCGTTTGTCGTTTGTGATGAGTCAGTTCGTTATATGAATCGAGTTCAACCGAAACACTTTCTGACATTCCGTCTCGAACGAGCGCATTTAAGCACTTTATTTGTCAAATGACTGCTTCCTGCACGTCTTTAGCTGTCCTAATGGTTCATAGCGGTTTTCAACGGATTACTGAAACGAACTAATAATAATACGTCGTCGTTCTCAAATGTCCCACTGGGTGGGTTTAGCATTTCACGTATTTAATTCATCTCAAACAGGTGCAAACTTCGTTCGGTCGCCTAAATGCATCTGACATCAGAGACTGAATTTCAAATCCACAAAAATTGTCAAGATTTTTCCGTTTAATTTTATTAGTTTGGTTACATGACAAATGTTAACAGGCAAAACACTCCTAAGAACACGAGAACTTGCAGCTTACTCGCATCTTTTTGAATTCTCTTGAATCACTCAAACTTCAGTAAACTAAGGGCCATGAAACGTTGCCGCTTTCTTTTTTTTTTCAGTGGAGCGGCTGTGTATACGCCGTCGTTTTGGTAATAAAGCTTAAGGGATTTTTTTGTAAAACTAACCTCGTTGTACAATTGGCGGTAACGATTTGACGTACGACACAGTTTTCCTCTTGATTTGGTCAAAGACAAGCAACTTCAAATTGAAAATGATTATTCATCGTGAATTTAACTGTCCAACAGCGCATCCAACATTGTAGACTTGCTCCTCTGGTGAGGGGCAGCAGTGGTCCCGATCGACTGGACTCAGTCGCGAGACGAGGGCCGGTTAGTTTATATAAGTACTGCCGTACAAGCAACTTCGTCAAGAAATACTTCTTTAGAGTTTTTTGAAAACGTTCTTGCAACAAGTAGAACACAAAATTTATTTCCACCAAACGTTTGAAGAGCTCTAGCCTGCGTACCTCGGTTAATTACTGAACGAAAACGTACATTGCACTGATATCAGTTTAAGTTCGAAAGCTTATATGTCACTGAACAGACTTGTTGCACAGAGCAAGTAGCTCATTTTGGTTCGGAATTGTCGCTACCGAACGTGTTCCCACACGTGAACCGGCACTGGCCGCTTATAGCCGTGATTGAACGAGAACATCGTACGAGGCCGACTATCATCATCAATGACATCATTGTGAATAAAACAGAAACTCGTGTAATACTGCATCATATTACTGCTCCATGAAAAAATAAAACCTTGGTACACGAATTTAACTTTTAGTTTTGTTTTCAACTTATTTGTTTGCTTGTTCGTCCATTTATGTTACTGTATGGTTTGATGACAGAGCTGAAACACTTCTGAAACATTTACAGATGGTTGGTCTGTTAAATCAAGCTAAAAACTCTCGATTTAGATACATTCAGTAGGGTGGCAGGGTTTGGTATGCTAAAACAAGTCAGTCTCTACAGTCTACGCTTTATTCTGCACGGTGCCTCATTGGCCCTTTGTGCTGATAAAACATAAAACAATTTATCTGGTCCTACGGCCATACTTTATTTACTATCTCCGGAATTCGAAAGTGGCTGTTTCGAGATCGAGTGTTAAAAAGTCACGAGAATGACGTGGTTTCCTTGCCCTATTAAGCACAATAGATAATTATAAACACAGAATATTGACTGTTATTTCTAACATCGCTCCATGATCTTTGTGTTTACTACATTCTGGTCAAACAGAGTAAGCAAGAGTTATTTTAGACTCTCTGACGGAATTAAACACGACGGCCGTTGAATATTTCGCTCTACTAGTACGTTCAAATTGTCGCTCACAGGCTGACTGCTTCGTGGGAGCAAAAAAAATATTTTTATCTGATTTCTTACGCACTTAAACCGTTCACACCGCCTTGTTTTGAATCTCACTTTTTTCCTCCACCCAGCTTTTAAAACATTTATTTTAATTCCTTTAGTTCGTGCCTGAAATTCATATTGTTATTGCTTGTAGATGAAGCAGTTCATTGTTTCTTTATTAGGCGCTGGCTAGTATTTTTGGATCATTAAACTTCTAAAGTTCCGACACCTATAATTGTTATTTTGTTATTGAAACTTGAATTACGTATTATATAGGCGTTGAAGAAAATAAGCATTGGGTAATCAGTGTCAAGTGTTTGCTAGTCCCTCCTCTAGCGCGTCGTTACTGCACGAGTGGGTTTTTGTTAGAGTGTAGTAAGATGATACGGTTGGTGGTTTGAACATTTACGTAGAATATTTTGAAAAAACTATAAAAACTAAAGTTTAAAACATAACTTTTGACCATCTTTTGTGAATGTGAACAACTTCTACTGGTTTATAATATTGGCAACGAACAACAAGTTTCACTACATTCTTAATGAGGCGACTAAATAACGTATCCAATTTATCGTATTGGTGTTCTGATGCATTGTTTTTTTAACAACCTCTACAGTTAAAACCTATATGAGCGAGCAAGACGTTCGCCTCAAGGTGAAACAATCAGATCTTGCCACCAATGGAGCCTCTGTCTTCCCATACAACATCCCAGGAAACTGTGATCAAATCAGCCCAGATGTTTCTGAATGGCTGCGCTATAGCATGCAACTAGCAGACCAGAGCATCACACGTGACCCCTTTGTCGCACGCGAGACGTACCGGGAACAAATGAAGCAAGAATTAGAATACCTAGAAAGCATCAAATGGTACACAACGATGGCAAATGCGAAATCCGAACACGACGCCGATGAACTGCTTATTCAACGTACCCAGAGTGCGTGTGCACAGATAAAGATCGAAAACAATGACTTTGGCAAGGTTCCAAGTGACTGTCAGTTTAAATCTCTATCCTCCTCTGCACAGATTACCAACCTGGTCATGAACGATACTCATGTTGTACCCGAACACGACTCGTTTGAGAGCATGCTGGACCTGGAGAGAGGGCACTACACCCCCACCCCCCCGGGGTTACCGCGGAACATTAACAACCTGTGTGATCAGATCTACTCCGACCCTTACCTGGGTGAGTACGACATTGATAAGAGGAGCGCAGCCAGCGAGCAGGAGAGTAACAGCGACCCAGACGACTTTGACAGTTATACTCAATCTTCCCCTGAAGACAAATTTAGCTGGAAAAACCAGCACGAGAAATGCCACGCTGCTTCTGAGAGCTTCAAAGTTCTCAAGCAGAGAGCGGAAATGGTCAAAGAGGCTCGTAAAGGTGGAAAATCAACTTTCAAGTCTGGTCGTCCAAGACTTTGCCAATTTCTTATTGAATTGTTAAACAACCCCGACAAGTATAACTACATGATCGAATGGCTAGACAAGGAAAGAGGCATTTTCAAATTCCTGAATTCGGGCGAGGTTGCAAGAATGTGGGGAACACGCCGTAACAAACCGCACATGAAGTATGAGAACTTCGCCCGCTCTTTACGAACCTATATCGCAAAGGGAATTCTCACAAAACCGAGAAGCAAGTTGGTCTATCGATTTGCAAGCAAAAAGCATTGAATAAATTAGGCACATTGACAATAACTTTCCATTAAACGGCGCTTTGTGTAACTAACACCGTTGAAGCCGTAAAAAAAGTCGATGAACATGTCCACTGGGTACTGAGATGAGGACTCAAACGCCCCCCCTCTCCCCTTCCGCGGAAGGGTAACAAAATTGAGCACGAACAAGACCAACGGTGCGTAAGAAAAACCGTTAGTACTGGCTGTTCATACAGAAAAGGGACCGGCCTTGGGTATAACCCGAGTTTAATTAAGTGTGAAAACGTTTCAAGCCACAGTCTACATAACTTCATTCCAGGGGAGCTGATATCATCTAAGAGTGAAAAGGGCACTCGCACTTTAGCCACGTACAATTTTGATACTGACAAGAAAAAGGAACTACTCAGGTTTCACCGTCTAAAACCAACTCAAACTATTGTGTTGTATTTTCAAAGGAATTCATGAGTGTTATCTTACATTCGAGAACAAGTATAACAAGTTATAATGTCCATGCTTGGTTTGTTCCACAAGCCAAGCTAAAGTATTTACTATGTAAAACTTACAACAATTCTAGCTGTGCTAGACAAACCTATCAACGCACGGACACACTGAGAACAGTTGCACAAACTCGTACGACTCCAGTAGTTAAACTTTTTCTTCATTTAAGAGCAGTTGCAAATCTTGTATGGCTCCAATAGTTAAACT
>JANVCF010133308.1:12108-22691 GCA_025388745.1 Hydrozoanthus gracilis
TGGATTAGTATAATGATAATTTTGATGCAAGCACCAACCAACTGGGGGATATGAACCTACAGCAGAGTTCATTTAAACATATCTGGATGGCACTAACCCTATAAACATACTGCAACTGGCTCATTTGGAGTGCTCCAGGTTAAAGTTGTTAGAACCATATTTACCAGTGCATAAAATGTAAAATAATTTATTCAAAACTACCTTTGGGTGCATATTGTACATGGAACCTTGCATTAACTACAGGATTAATGAATATTTCAACCACCATATCAGTGATCAACAAAAGGAAACTCATATTGGAACAGAGTTACTACGAAATAGTATTGCCAGATGACAATAGCTATCTTTTTATGTTTGCAAACAGACTATATATTATTTGATAATTCTGTCTAGAATAGTACTGTCAACGAAACGAATTTTGTAAAGAAATTTCAATTGTGTTTACTTCACTTGCCAGCAGGTTTCTTGCAAAATTGGCCAGCTCCTCGAGTGATTCTGGATTTTTGCTTTAAAAAAGGAAATTTCAAAATTGAGCTTGAATTTTGGTGTGCATATTATACATGGGCCCATATTATACACGGGTAACTCCAGTAAAAAGTTTTACAACTTGATTGGAAGTCATTTCCACCAATAAAAATACTGTTTGAACAAAAAGGAAAAGTTTTACACAAAGGGTTACAATAATGTTACTTCAACAATTAAGTCAATTAAGCATTTGACACAAAACATTTCTCAAAAAATACATCTGTTACAATCATAAAAATGACTCAAAACTCAAGCATAATATTTATTTTTTATAGAAAGCAAAAGCCACCTTTATTTCTAAATGATTGTTTAAGCAAAATAGTGACTTCCAAGAAGTAATACTTTGTTTTTGCCTCTTCTGACTCCCAGGACTGGGTTCTCAAGGAATATTATATAGTACACAAAACAATCTAAAAGCTACCATACAACACAAAAAGGTCTGGATCCAAGACTTTACATGTGTCAGGCTGAAATTTGACACCTTGTTGGACCACATGGATCAAGGAAGCCAATCTGTGTCTTATTTATACATTAGCTGCCTTTGTAATTTCTAAATATTATGTTTGAGCTTCTTTTTTACCACACTGAAACCAAGACGTAGAGACAAAACTTTGCACTCTATTTGGTATTTTAAATCAATGTGCACCATATCTAACTACAACTTGTAATGAAGGAGCATGAGGAGTTAACCTGTTGTCCAAATATAATAACAGCTCAAATTAGGCAGACAAACATGAATTCTTGGCAGGGCATCTGAAATAATTGCATTATTCCTTTTTGCTTCTTAACTTATAGATATTTATATTTTAAGGCAACAACAGATTAAAACACCACTCTAAAACTCATTTCATGCATATATGGTGATTAACTTTCAGACTTTTTGTTCTAAAAACTATGATTTTTTATTATTTTGTAACTGAGTTTACAGAAATCTGTTTGAAATAAATTTCATATACCTCTAGATTTATTAGAAAGACAGTACTAGTTGCTAACGACACGATTATAGGCATTAAATAATCAAGTTATTAATCTTGAACAGCAAACTTTATACTTTGTAAGCAAAAATGGCCTAGTCATACAAAGAAGGTTGGAAAAATCACATACTTCGAAGAAAGACCGTTTAAAAACGTGATCAAGACGAATTAAAGGTATTAAAAATATTAAGAGCTCAATAGCGACTTCCCCGTTTTGAATGCGTTTAAGAACGGACAAAACTAAACCACAACACTCGGCCGTTGTTCAAAGTTAAGAAAACGAAAACAAACAAATCAAAGAGTAATAAGCAAGCCAAATATCAATTCTAATAACTGTACTACATTCCAACAGTTCTAGGACCGATTACGAAACACAAACACACATATATGATTCCCCCTGTCATTGTCAGTAGTCAAATGTTTCGAAACAAAATTTGTTACGAAACTATGGTTATTACAAGAACCTCACACTCTACAACTAATCGTTAGTTTTGTCGAGATAAAAACTGTCATTGATTCTAAACATTTTGGCACAAAGTGAACTTTGCCTAGAACACAGGAAACGAATGCGCACATGACAAAAAATAGGATATGTGGACTTCGAACAAAAATTACGTCTATTTAAAAACGCAATCTTCTTTAATATATCCCGAGTTTGTATACAGACACCTTTAAACGATCGAGGAAGATAATTTGTGGCCGATGGTCTAAATTATAGAATAACTCTAAGCACAACACTGAAACGATCGACAAATTTCGACTTCAGCATCGAGCATGGATCACTGCCCGGTTCAAAACAAATATTCGATGAGCAAAGTTTATTCTAAAATATGCAAGGAAGACCTTTGGCTGTGTCGTACTGTCTATTAGGTTATAAATGTAGTGCAATACTTAAATGCAAAGAACGAGTGTTTGCACTACGTCAATTGTGCTCATTTAGTAATACCATTGTCTGAAAGAGCACGAAATTTACGAAGAGCTCTCGCGAGGAATGAATCGTAGAGAACCGATGTTGTCATTGCTATTTTCCATAAAAATAAATTCAAGGCGGGGTAGCATCCAACTCAGCTCTCGGACTAACAAACCTTTCACTGTTGCAGTGACACTATAACAGAGAACAATTTAAATCTGTACGGCTGAAATCACCGGTACAGTATAGCAAAACGTGTCCATATTGAAGCACACAAAAATGGCGTCCAGTGCGTAATTTAAAACTGCCACAAAAAGCAGCCAATACCATGCAATGCCAAGCATCTACAACTTTCTACTTGAGTAAATTTAAGCCTCTGGACAATCTACCTTACCTTAACGAAAATATCGAATCACCCAAGACCAACTTGTTCCAGAAATAAGCTTCAATTCCTGAAAATCTTCTCAAGGTAAGTTATGGTTTACAATACAGCAGTTTGGTACCACAATGACCCGCGTGACCACAGCCAGGCCCTGCTATTGGTTGCTTGCTATGGCCACCCCACAGCACCTTCGTAAACATTACGTCATTGTATAAGACAAGGCTCCGAATTTTTTAAAAACCTTGATTTATAGTCCTTCTCTTTTCAACATCTTTTCAGGATACAAATCAATTCAATAGCTAAGATGGCACGGATATCTCCTCCGTACAGTGTACAAACAGTGATAAAGGCAGTCCCTGGAAGTAACTACAAAGTCGAGAAGCAAAAGGCCTTCTCAACTCAAGCGGAAAAATACAAAAGTGTGCATTTTCAGTTTAAAGATTATGCTTCTGACCAAAGCAACGCCAAATTTTTAAAGAAAATACTGATTCTTGTACCTTTCCATCTCATTCGAACCGCTCCGTTCCAATAATATGACTTGTTATCTGTTTCCTCTCTCTAAGATCTGGGTAAAATACTGAGGTGGAAGTGGCGGAGAAAGAGGAATTAGGAGACAAGGAAACGTCTGAAAAACCTCGAAAAAGAAAATGCACATTGAGTTGTTGTTGAAATGAGGAGCGACGGAAAGCAACTTTTGAAACGAAAGTATTCTTCAGAAAAGGAGCAGATTTTGCCTTTAACTTAGCTACGTACGCTTTTGTTTTTTGTACTGATTTCATTTTTATAATTACTTTGTTTTCACAAATTTCGCAATTTCTTAGGTCCTTCTGAAAACCGCTAGGGAGTGCAAAATAAGATTGTTTCAAAGTTGTGATTATTCTATTCCAAAATACTGGAGCGTAGTAAAAATATTTAGCACTTTTTTCCAAGTATTTACGACATTTTTACCCTGTCCAATGGTAAAAATATCAATGATATTGATTGAGCCTATTCGTGTTGAGCGGTTCTTGATCAGGATCCTAAGGTAGTTGTAGTAAATGATTATCAGAATACCAAGCCACGACGGTAATCTATCTCTGAGCATTTCTCGTTCTACAAAAATAGATGCGCATTGCAATAACTAACAAAAGATGTTACTTGGTGGCAGTGTATCTGCAGTTGCTCCAGATAAAAAGCACTTAAAAAAACAGTTTCTTTATCCTTAATGACTTTTGTGTTTCAAATATATTTTTCCTTAGGCTCGATCAATATTTTTCATTGCTTTCGCAGCCAATCTAAACCCGCTCGGTTATGTAAAACGATTAACACGTCCGCTGTCTGCACTGCAGGCTACCCTTCACCTTTTCAGTAATTATTTCATTACCGATAATCTACACAAGCTAAGTTGCTTGTTTTTGCGTTTTTTTACATTGCTACGACCTTGGTAGCTACCCATTATTTACATCGTTATTCATAAAGCTGGGGCCGGTTGTTTTTAAACTTTAACCCACGGTTAACTCTTAACAGAACCTGTGGGTTATTATGGTAGCTAACCCTGGGTTACACACTTGACCAGTTGGGCCCTGGTCTCTATGTAGTTGAAAAAGAACTAAATTCTTCCCTGAGCGAGCAAAGAGATTCCTCCTGGACACGGAACACTAGTCCATCGTCTGTTAGTCCCCAGCAGAAGGCACTCATTTGTACAGCTCAGTTGGCACCAAATTAATTATTCGTTGTTAATAGTGACCAGGTTTGGCTCGCGATCTCAGGGTTACGAGTTTTCAAACATCCTAACCGCTCGGCCACGGCGCACAGTTGCTAGTGAACATGTGCATTAGCGGCGGAAACAAAAAATTATTGGGGGGGGGGGGGGAGGGACACAGTGACAGTGCGGAAATTGTAACAGTTCACCGGTTTCCTTTCAAGAGTTGCTGTTGTTAGCCAGAAATTATGATGCACGCTATTTACATGCAGGTTTCGATAGTGCAGACATGTATTTGTTTTAGTTTCACAAAACTATCATTAGTTTATCGCTGGACGTGTTATCATTTTTAAAACATGGTGCGCTATCTGTGTGCTTTTTTGACATAAGACCGCTTTAAAAGGTAAAAGATAAAACTGTTTAGGCTGTATTAAAGTCGAAATGTGTAAAACCAAACGTTTTCAACCTAAAAAGTCATCTTCAGGGTTTAACCTGAAGATGAAAACGTTTGATTCTACACAGTTTAACTTTTAGGTAGATGTTGGTAGCTATGCACTGTTCGTGTGCTAGTTATAAAATCGAACCTCTATTAATTATGTGGCTTCCTCGGGGAATGGCTTGGTGGCCGCTTAATAGAGGTGGCCTCTTATTAAATAAAGGTTCCTAAAAAACAAGCCTTGGGCGTGGCCAATTGTTTGTTTATTCGTACCCTCAATTAACAAAAGTCTTTTTAGAAATCTACCAACAAGTCAGGAAAACGAAGGATTTTTTGTTTAACTGTTCCATCGTCTCAATTAAATCTATCAAGTAAACCTGGCGGAAGTAGAAAATGTATTTAAATGTAACTTGAACCAAAATGTGGTTATACTGACTCAGAGAACTTGAAAACTGACATTATTTCCTCGTAAAACGATATTCTTACTTAAAATGAAGAAAGTGATTTCGCTTAAAATGACTCCTGTATCATATTTTACCTCTCTTCGCCAAAAAAGTGACGAGCTTTTTTTTGAGGTGGCCGCAATAATGAAGGTAAATATACATACAAAAAATGCCACTTCGGACCGCCCAGGGGTGGCCGCGGCTGCTTTATAGTAGAGGGTCATGATCAATTTAAAGTAAATGACAAAGAAGTTTTCCGGGACTTTGAGAAGTGGCTGTTTAACAGAGGGTGGCCGCTTAATGGAGGGCCGTTATATAGAGGTTCGACTGTAGTTTCCTTTTGCATGTGTCAGTAGTGTATTGAGGTACGTGGTGCACATCGTTACACTCAACTTATTACAGAAAGAACATAACGCGGTTTGTTTCGTCGAACATTGGGTAGTCAGTGATATATAATTAACTAATTTCCGATCCCTAAAAGCCTGGGTAGCTTTAACTTTTACCGTTCATAGGAAGTTTGTTAGGCTAAAACTGACGTTCGTCGGAGCAAATGGCTACTGTAGTGGACAAGGAGCGCGGGAGGAAGGCTAACGCTTGAAATGGCAGTGAGTACCTTAAAAACTTCTAATTCAAAGGCCAAACTTTTTATGCTGTTTGCAAAGTAACGTACTATTGTACTAACTTGCCGACGCACTGAACATTGTTTAGAAAATAATACGACAGCGTCATGGCCAAAATAACACACTGTCGTGTTTGATGTTGTGCATGCCGTAACGCCTTGATTCGTATCTTATAGTATCATTTGCATTTTGATATCTCGGCTCCTCTCGCTTTAATTAATTTGTCTTTTTATAACATAGGGGGCAAAATTACTTCGAGCTTGTTGGTTAGCAACGGGGGCATTTTTTCTTCAGTTCAGGGCAAAATTACTTAGCGCTGATTGGTCGCTGGTATATTTCCGAAAATTTTCGAAGATTTTCCGAAAACTTTAAAAAGTCTCAAAAATGCCTTAGAAACATTTTAGGAAGAAAAGTTTCGACTTGTCTGGGTGTCCGTCTTGAGGGGTTCGACTGTTGAGACGTTAAACAATTGTGTCAGTTCAGTGGAACTGAGTAATATTTAACTGTGTATAATTCTAAGAACAAAGCTAGCTAGTGTTGTCTGTTATGGTGTTTAAGGCAACAATTTGTGTTTTAATGAAACTTGTAACAACACCACTGCATTTTATCGCATTACAATGCGCCACACTGCATGACTTTTCTTTATATACATCACATTTTACATTATATCAAGACATGTCATTACATTACACTGTGTTACGTTTCACTACAGACTATGACAGAGGGACTTTACGTTAGGCGCTTTTTTTAATATTTATACTTTCCCTCGAAAAACCATATAACCAGTTTCCTACACACTGGTCCTCACGGACAAGCCAACTGAACAAAAACAAAAGGAATTCCATGTCTTAAATTCAGAATAGAGAGCGTAGCTTTCAACCAGTTTAAACCCTGTTACTCGAGTATTATGAAAGTACAATTTGCATGAATTGCAACACTGCACGACCATCTCATGTTATTTTTGGATTATAGCTTTTTTATTTGTTCTACCTTAACAAATATTTTTTACGTGTTCGTTTCTTTTAATAAGTGGCTCCAGGCTATTGTGGCGTCCCTTTCCCCCCTCGTATATTTGTTGCGTTCCTTTACTTTGTCTTTTACTATTATACGTGAGCGTAATTTACATAGGCGAAACGTAATAAAATATAACAAAACATCGTGAAAAGTAAACAGAAACCGGCAAAGCCAATCAGAGAAACTTTCCTCAAAGCGGGTTACCCCATGAAAGACTTAAGAACCCTTCAGAACCCGACGCATTTAACTTCTAACTTACTGGGTTGACAGGGAAGATCAACTATCAATTTCAACCTACCATACTGCACAAAGCTTTTCTTTTCTCGACAAGCTAACGCGCTACACCCAAGGACATTTCAAATTTAGAAAAATTGCTTCTCTTTTCTCTTTAAAAGACCGGACCGTCCACTACTCTAACGTATTATATATATCTCATTGAGGGAATATGTGAAACATGCCACATATCAAACTCTGGGTTGGTAAACCGTCCAAGCAAAGGACTCTCTCCGTATAAAGAAAGACCTTTGTTTGAAAAACAAAGCCAGCCGAAATCAACAGTCCGTGACTGAACTGTCGAGAGCGAGATTAAAAAATCTTTGCAAGCAAAGATTTTTGAATCTTGATCTCGCTACATCGGAAAAAACTTCTAGAAACTTTTCCGTCTGTAATGAAGAATACGAACACAAATCAAATGTTGTCACTAATCAGTCATGCAATCTTCACGCTTATCTCGACGTTGTTTCACTTGGAAAAAACTTGAAAGCCGTAAACCCGGTAAAATTAGAAGAACAAAAGAATCCCTCCTAACTGGCCGTCACCAGCCATTCTAAACAAATCAGTTTCTACATTTCACACACCACTCTATCCCAAAGGATAAATACCTACATCTATTTGCAATTATAATTTGTCCCACTGACATTAGTTTTTAGGTATAAAAACTTTCTTGGAGTGTGTAAAAATACGCAAACATTAATTTTTTATCATCATCATCATCAGGATGGAAAACGTTTACGTATTTTATAAGCTCCAAAAAGGCTTTTATCCCTATATTTTATCCATTCTATGATATTATTCTACATTACATTACGTTTACTATGTTCCATTCCTTTCCAATCCATTCATTTCTTTTCCACTCCATTTCATGTCATTCCATTATATTACACAATAGCACATTACGTTTTGTTCCATTTCATTCCATTCCACTCAATTCTTTTCCATTCCATTTCATTACATTCATTCCATTTCTGTACATTGTTACACTGTGCCCTCGTCTATGGTACAGTGCTGTTTATCTCATCATTATTTACAGAGTTTTGTTGGTTTTTTCTGCACCGCTGACAAAAAAATCCCACCAGCAGAAGCATTGTTATCAGTACATATACAGAAACAATCCCAGCAGTCACCGTTGTTGTCCATTGAGGTTCAGATGTGTTTGAAGTGTCTTGAATGTAGTCTTGGAGTTCTTCCCAAGAAGGTTCTTCGCTCTGAAACAATCAAACGAAAATAGGTCAGTGGTTTTCGTTTGAAAGCAGGATACTAATGGCAATATAAAAAAAGAAGAACACGGCACATTTCTACTAAACATAAAGTTTAACCAGTGTAAATGGAGAATGAACGGTAAAAATATTTCCCTTAAGTGGCTTTATAACATCAAGTAAACTCAACTGCAAACCTTGCTTAGGAGAGTTTGAACTTTTCCGCGCAACAGATGAAATTTTAAAAACAACAAGTTGTTAGTGGCAAAGAAGGATAAAAAATGAAGGCCACAACTTATGAGAAGATTTGTTCACCATGCTTTTCGATATTTGACGTACTGTCCGACAAAGGGAACTGTTCCATTAACACTTTAAACGAGCGACGCTCAACGTTTGTAGCCGCATTGCTACTTTGTACTTATCGGATCGATCTTGGTGCTTTGTCTGAAGTAACCTATACACCCTCCCCTCCCTCCCCAGTTTCCAAATGTAGAAAACCTGGTCCTCCAGACTTGGGACTTATGCAGTGCAGAGCTTATCTCCTACACAATAAAAAGTAAGGAAACATATTTTTATGATTTGAACTACCTTGGAAATAGTAAGATGACATACATGGGAGATCCTGGGAGATGGCCACATCAGATGGGATAACGAAAGCATGATGAATATGGAACAAAATCAAAGGAAACCTGTTTATATAACTATAAAGTTGCTTTCGCATAATCTAAACTAGGAGTACGGATAGCATAGCCTTCTGTGGTTCGGAAAGGTTGAAAGTAGCGAGGAGGATGATAATCCCAATGATGACGTTCATCAAAGAGCATTAATTTTACTGTTTAATTGGGAATAGGAAAAACCAAATAGAGCGAAAACCAGACTGAAGGAAAGCTGTTAATCGAAGATGACGAAAAAAAGAAGAGATGGGGAAAGCATTTTGAGAAAGTGCTAAAGTCGGCACTTATGAAGGGGCTTTAATCTGCACGTTTTGCATACGTATGGCCAATTGTCTTAAAGAAGCAAACATATTCTTTTACATCACTCATAAATCACTGTACCTGGGAAATAGCAATCATATCTACAACACCCCGTTGCAAACACTTCAGGAATTCCATATACGATCCTGTGAGGTTTCCTGTTGCCAAGATACCAGCGGTAATAGGCAGGTCGTAGATTTGACCAATCCTCCATTGAACCCAATGATCATCGGGTATTGTGCGCGAAGTGTTGCGAAGAAAGACGACTGTTTCAACGTAGTTATGAAACATCATAAAACCAGAATAACTTATGTTGGACCAAAGGCTGTCGAGAGGAAGCTCTGCAAAAAACGTAGATCAACTTACTGATCAGTTGCGTGCATAGATGAAAGAAAGGTTTGTGAATGATTCTAGTGCTGAACTTGAATGTAGCAAAAAAATGTAAGAATAAAGTACTGAAATACTATGAAATTGTCTAAATGTTCGTTAGTGCTTAACAAAGCATGTCCAGCCAAGATTTTATGGTAAACCATCCCAATCTTGAAAAGTGCTCACCTACAAACTTTGCGCCAAATGTCCCCATTTCCCGATCAAAGAAACTCTTGCAGCCATGCAACACGACAACCTTGGTCAGAAACATTAAGGTAAGCAAAATTACAAACTGCACTTGAAATTTTTTTTTTCTGTTATCGGTACAAGTCAACTCTCAGCCTATCCTAACTAACCCTTTCAGCCAAAAGTCTACAAAATGGAACCAACACATTTCATGTTACAAGTTTAGGGGAATTCGATTTTCATCTGAGCTCAGTATTTCGCTATATTTGTTTTTAGGTTTCTATTACCAAATGTCTTAATTATACTGTACGAGCTATGTAAGGAGAAGTTAGATGTTGATCTACTGGCAGGGGGTAAAAGGATTAACACTCACAAGAAAAAGCAATAAGACTAGAACACAAAAATATCAAAAGTTCTTCTTTTAAAGATCAATAATCAAGAGATAAAAAATACATCAGAAGATAAATGTAAACACTCTAGAGCATTGTTCGTATTAAGACCTTAATAACTTTCAGTGTAATTTGGTCCTTCAAACAGCGAGTCCTGAAATTTTTGTCTTCAACCTTGAACTGTGTTTGAGTACCTGCTTACCCT
>JANVCF010133641.1:0-11705 GCA_025388745.1 Hydrozoanthus gracilis
GAGGCAGCCAAGACATTTTTTCACCTCCGTGACGATCACCACGGCCGCATGACGTGTGCAAATACGCTTCAACTAGTGATATTTGCTTTCCGGTTGGCCTCCGTTACAACACGAAAGTCGGTTGCTTAAGGTCTCCAATATTTCTTAACGCAAGATAACAGGTTGTCCGCGTGAAATCGGTAATCATGGACTTATTTTTTTTTCGATTGTATTAATTTGTTACAGCTGGGAGGAAGCGGAATCTTTTCAGTATAGTAATTCGTAATTCCCAGATATTTTTCGACCAATGATTGATGATTCATTTAAAGAATTTATTCATGATTCATGATTCATGATTCATTTACAGAATTTATTCATGATTTATGATTCACAGCCTACGAGATGAGGTGATTCATGATTTCTTCACATTTTTTAGCCGTAATTCATGATTCAAGATTGATTCAAGATTCCGCTAGACATGTTGTATGTATTTTGGTCGTCAGATTCGCATGTTAGGTTGCGCGGTTCGTTTATTGATAAAGACACAATGACAGTTACAGTCATATAGCCATGACTATGGATGTATATATGTACATATTAAAAGGAAATTTAAAAGAAAAAATTCTTACCTAGCTCTGGTACTAACCATCGAACACTCTGATTAGACCGTGGAAGTTATCTTCACACGTGTAGATATGATGGGACTTCATAGATTTACATTTAAACATGAAACCTCTTGTTTTTTTGTGGATAATCATTCTTTATTTCTAGCTTTTTGGATGGCTCGACTGATACTTGTATTTCTGGACTTAAGTAATTTCCTGTTTCAATCTCTAACTCTTAGCTGTAACTACGTTTTCTCGTTCTTACCAACATAGTTATCAACGAGCACGTTGCCATTGGCTGTCCGCGCCACCACATGCTCATTATCGTTAACCGCAACGCCTTGGAAGACATGCGTAAAGAGGATGTCAGTTTGAATGACCCGTCATGCATGGCCAAGGTGCTGAACAAAACCCACTTCATATTAGAAACCCCAATCGGCAAGTGTGGTACGAAATCCTACAGGGCTAAAAACGCCTTTGTGTATGAAAACACTGTCAGAGAACGGTACCATGGGCTGATTAGTCGCGTTAATGAGGTGAGGATACCGTTTAAGTGCTACTACGCCGTCATGGGTACCACGTCAGCTATATCGCTCAACGCAACAAGGAGAAGGATTGGATTCAAGGCCAGTAGCACCGAGGGCGATCTTAAACTGGGACTTTCCGTATTCAAAGATCGTAATTATCAAAGACCGTATTCAGATCAAGATTTTCCTATTGGGGTGGCTGTTAGCGAAAGGGTTTACATGCAACTTGATGTGGAGTCGCCAGATAATCGCTTGACCGTAGCTGCACAACGTTGTCACGCCACACCCGACCAGAATGCCAACAATAGCATTTTCTATAACATTATTGCAGATGGGTGAGTAGTGACTGTAGGCCTAGTTTGTATGCTTATGAAATAAGCATCTTCAACCCTAAAATAGACATCTGCCTGATTTTACAATGGGCCGCTCGCATGTCTTCATGTCATAAGTTTTTCTTCGTTCTTTCCCTATTCCAGCATCCATCCCCCTACAACCACCTCCTTCGCACACCGAAACAGCCAATCAAACTCATTTGAATTAGGCAATCTTTAAAAACAGTTTCCTCATAATTCTGTTTCACTTACTTTTTTGCCAATCTACACACTAGGTGTCCCAGGGACCCAACAGTGAAATACCACAAAGTCGATGAAGGCTATCTGCAGCGTTTTAGCTTGAAGGCGTTCCAGTTTGTTGGTGTAAAAGGCCCGTTCGTGTACATTCACTGTAAGGTCATTGTGTGTAACGCATCAGACCCCAACTCACGGTGCGCAAAGAACTGCGACGAAGAGTTATTTAGCAAGCCAGCACTGAGTAGGCACAGGAGGGCCGTCGACCTCACTAGTCCTCTGGTATCAACGTCCTTTACACAAGGACCAATCTTGAACCTCGACCATGGCCGCCCAGGTACAAAATAAAATCAACAAATTGAGTTTTCTCGAACACTTTTCTTTCAAGTCATATATATATTATTCATGCATTGCCTTACTTTGATTTGACATGACATGTCTCGATTTGTTCATGATTTGACATGCCTTGACCAAGCTTGACATGCCTTGACGTGTCTTGACATGCCCTGACTTGACATGCCTTGTCTTGACTTGGCATGCCTGGATTTGACTTGACTTGATTTGGTCATGATTTGACGTGCCTTCACTTCTTCATTTGATCATGCTTTGACTTGATCGACACAATTTGACTTGAATTGACCTAATTTGATAATTATTTGACATGCCTTGACTTGGCTTGACATGCCTTGACTTGACTTGACATGCCTTGACTTGACTTGACATGCCTTGACATGCCTTGCCATGACTTTCCTTGTCTTGACATGCCTTGACTTGCCTTGACATTCCTTGTATTGACATGCCTTGTCTTGACATTCCTTGTCTTGACATGCCTTGACTTGACTTGCCTTGACATGCCTTGTCTTGACATGCCTTGCCTTGACATGCCTTGTCTTGACATTCCTTGTCTTGACATGCCTTGCCTTGACATGCCTTGTCTTGACATGCCTTGACTTGACTTGCCTTGAGATGACATTCCTTGACTTGACACGCCTTGCCTTGACGTCTCTTGTCTTGAAATGCCTGGTCTTAACATGCCTTGACTTGACTTGCCTTGCCTTGACATGCCTTTTCTTGACATGCCTGGACTTAACATGCCTTGCCTTGACATGCCTTGCCTTGACATGCATTGCCTTGACATGACATGCCTGGAATTAACATGCCTTGCCTTGACATGCCTTGTCTTGACATGACATGCCTGGACTTAACATGCCTTGCCTTGACATGCCTTGTCTTGACATTCCTTGCCTTGACATGCCTTGCCTTGACATGCCTTGACTTGCCTTGAGATGACATTCCTTGACTTGACATACCTTGCCTTGACGTCTCTTGTCTTGACATGCCTTGTCTTGACATTCCTTGTCTTAACATGCCTTGCCTTGAACTGCCTCGCTTGACATGCCTTGACATGCCTTGACATGACATTCCTTGACTTGACATCCCTGGACTTAACATGCCTTGTCTTGACATGCCTTGTCTTGATATGCCTAGACTTAACATGCCTTGTCTTGACATGACATTCCTTGTCTTGACATCCCTTTTCTTGACATGCCTTGCCTTGAACTGCCTCGCTTGACATGCCTTGTCTTGACATGCCTTGACATGACATTCCTTGACTTGACATCCCTGGACTTAACATGCCTTGTCTTGACATTCCTTGTCTTGACATCCCTTTTCTTGACATGCCTTGCCTTGAACTGCCTCGCTTGACATGCCTTGTCTTGACATGCCTTGACATGACATTCCTTGACTTGACATGCCTTGCCTGGACATGCCTTGCCTTGACATGACATGCCTGGACTTAACATGCCTTGCCTTGACATGCCTTGCCTTGACTTGCCTTGATTTAACATTCCTTGATTTGACATGCCTCAACTTGCCTTGTCTTGACATGCCTGACTTGACATGACTTGTCTTGACATGCCTTGACTTGACTTGACATGGCTTGACTTGACATGACATGGCTTGACTTGACATGCTCGACTTGACATGACATGCCTTGACTTGACATGCCTGACTTTACATGCCTTGTCTCGACATGTCTTGTATTTTGGTGGAAAATCTAAACATTATTTTATAAGTTATGTATTTGTATATAATTTTATAGTTTGTAAGAAGTTTCCTTAGAGAAGAAATTAGTGCCTAAGTCTCGCTTAACCCAGGGTTAAAGGTAACCTGGCTTTAACAACCTAGCCCAGGGTTTCATTTTGAGGATGGTGTTTATTAAAGAGAGGGTAGACTTTGAATTCTACAAATCATCCCCATTTTGCGACTCCAAGATTGTAAACATGATAAGTTTGATATATTCATATGAATATACCGTCTGTTTCAGCTTCGTCTGGTGTTTCCTCCACCGTCCTGGCTCTCTCTGTTGGTCTCGGAGCTGTTGCTGTGATTTGTTTGGTGGCAATAATACGCATGCGCCGTACAATCCACAATCTAGATGACGAAAGCAAGGACGAACAACCTGCAGAACCTGAGAATGTTTAACGACATGGAAGCATGCATCGAACTGCTGAGAAGATTGTTGTAGAAATCTTTGCCCTTCAAATTAAATGCTTTCATAAATTATAGACATAGTGCATGTAACTATATTAGTTAGCATTTCTGTTCTGTCATGGTCTAGAACAATTAAAATCGAAAAGCGAGCAGTGGGTAAATTAATAATTCTCTTTAATTAGGTATAATGATGATAGAGCTGTTCTTGAATTTTTGCTAAATCGCTTGTTTGTTTCTGTTTTTTGATTAAGTCCTAGGTTCCTCGAACGTTTTCCATTAATTTATTCAGTGAGCAAACAAACTAGTGCTGGCTTTGAGGACACCTATCACTGTTTTTCACAAACCAATACAAGTTTAAATGATGATATCAAATAAATATCTTTATTCTTTAAAACTTAATCTTGATTATTCGAAATGAAAACGTTTTTCTTTAAAAGTAGGACGAGATAAAGTTATCTCTACTGCTCTTGTAAGCAAACTTGATCCGAATTTTTTCTTTTGAGAGATTCTTAAGAAGAAGGTTGGCGCACTCGGTTGGAGGTTCGTTGCAAGAGCTCGGGCATGCTAAGAAAAAGAATTAAATAAAATCGATCGGCCGCAAATTGCAGTTTACATAGAATAACAAAACGTCTTGTCCTGCCGTGCATCTGTCTAACACTTTCAAAACAAGCACACTGGTGTGTAACAAAAATCGCCTTTGCTGCATGGAAATTTACTACCCGGGTGAAATTGATACGCGAGATCTTTTCCTAACGGAACGGACTACTTCCTTTGAGATTTTGAAATAAATGTTGCCACAAAGGATTTCGATTGTTGAATTCCAAATCACCAAAGCAAAGGATTCTTTTATGGGATCACGACACTGAAACAGGTGTATAGGTCATTCTTTGCGTTTTTTTAGCAAGTTTTCCAACAGCTTGTTCGCCATCAATATGTTTCTATAAACGAAAATAATACTAGGCTTTTAAAAAACTATGTTGTTTTTGTAAGTCGTTCCATAAAAAAATACTCCACTAACTTTTGCAGTACAAAACTGCTGTCTTCAACGTTTGCGCCAATCTTTATCGCCTCAAAAACGACATTAATCAAAGGGCTAGAAATAAAATTCATAAGCTGTTGCTACAGATATAGTATAAGTGTTAATTCTTGTGAAAAACCATGAAGTTTTCGTTTAGAAAATATGAACAGTAAAGTTAATGTCTTGTGTGACCTTGTTTCACTTTAGCTTTTTCGGTATTTCAAAGTAAAAAATATACGAGTTAAAGGGAAACGCTAAGTTAAGGTGAAGAAGATGTTTTTGGTAATGTAACTATTTTCTGAAATATAATTTGCAAGAAAAATATCCGCATTGTTTCAAATAAAAAATCATTTCAGTATTTTCTCCAACCGTCTACACTTACCCTATTTTTCTTAGGATTTTGTGAAAGATTTAAAAGTTCTGTCCTGGTGCTTGACAGACAAGAAGTCAGTCTTTGAACCAATCCATTTAGTTTAACCCTTTAAGTCCCAGCCTGCTTTTCAACATACTTCTCCTTACACAACTCATTCTTAATAAGTCATTTTGTAATGAGAAAATTGATCAATCAGAGAAAACCGACCGAAGATGAAAAGCTAAATTCTCTTAAACCGGTAACAGGAAAAGTATGAGTTATAGCTGGGAGAATTTATCAATACGTATTTGGGCCTTAAAGAGTTAGAGTAGTGGTCACATTTTTTCCTGTTAAGCCTTAAGTAAAGTGCTTTTGTATTCACATGCTAATATAGTTCAGTAATGTAAGCATGGCTTTGTTCTTCAATAAATGTTGCGAGTTTATCAAGTTTGGCATTGACGGTTTTTCACAATAATCTTTCTTTCTTTTTGCCTGTTTTCTTTTTCTGTATTTTTTTCCTTTGTTTTTGTGCTCGCTAAGCTTTGAGACTGGAGAACCCTTGTCAGGCGAGTATACATCGTCAGCCAGTTCTTCAAAATATTCGTTAGAAATGTGGCATCCATGTTTCGTCGCTTTTGGTTCTGTTCATAAACTGTGTTGACACTCCGTATTTTGGTATTTCTAGGCTAAGTCTTTCGTCTGTTATACATAAATAGGTCCACGGAGCTCTAGGCACTACTTGTCAGAGATCAATTTTTGCACGAGCCTGCACCATGAATCAATGAACGATTTTCAACTGTTTGTCAAAACTGCCTTCATATTTATTTTAGAACATCTTATATTTTCTTTATTTCATAGCATCGTGCTGTACTGCGTTTTCTTTTGCCGTGTTGCATTGTATTTCATTGTAATACGATCGTTCCATGTTGTATCATATTGTCCTGTTATTTATTGCATTGCTTTGTAGACATGATCATTCATGTCATTTGAATAGTCTCTATGCATGTTTACGTCAAACACCCCCAAGCCTCGCTTTCGAATCACGAAAGTGTGAATATTTTCATAAATCAAACCCCAAAGCGTGCACAAATGAAAATAATTCCTTCGTGAACACGGTTTGCACGTGCAAAATGCTCACACCTATTTCTTGAATACGAGGCTTGATTGGGGATGAAATTGACTAGTTTGACGTCAACATACAAAGGGCCTTTGTTTCATTGTATATCGTGTTACACGTTATAATTTTTTGTATTGTACCATATTGCACAGTACTCAATTGCCCACCGTTTATAAGGGTCTCTCGTTTAGTCTTTTCTATAGGCCTGTTCAGTGGCTATTCCAAGAGTTAAGCCAGATGCATACAGCAAAAAGAATTGGTATATACCTAGACTTTCACTAAACAAAACGAGCACTGTGATTGGTCGATTCTTGGTCACGTGCCCCTGATCAAATTCAAATTTGCGCAGTTGCTTTGGAAACAGTTAGTTTGTTTTTCCCTCGAGTCCAGTTTCCCTCACTTCATCTCGGTAAACATTGGGACTCGAGGGAAGACAAAACTATTTTGTTTCCCGAGGAGCTATAACATTTTGCTCGAGAGTTCCTTAACCCTAAGAGTGCCGAAAGATGAGTTTGTAAATTCTCCCAACTTAAGTCCATAATATTCTTATGAGAAGTTTGGGAGAATTTCTTAATTCATCTTCGAGAGTTTTGGGTGGATGATCAAATATCATATTCTCAGTACTAACCAGCTTGTTTTCTTTTGTTTACTATAAGGGGAATTTAAATGTTGACATACGCTTTAGGGCTGAAAGGGTTAAGAGCCAGGACTGGGATCCCAACACCTGCCTATTTCAGCGGTCCTTTATTGGCTTTTTTGCTGATTAAGCTTAGGAATTCTGGATAAATAATGTACGGGTCGCTATCTCTTAAAAATTCCAAATTCCATAGTCATTTTTTCTTGTAAATTCCAACTTGCGGTCTACAAATTCGGTTTTGTGCATTAAATTGTGACGTACAAATTTAACAGGTCAAACTAAGTGTGCCCCATAAATCCTGTTGCAGTTCGCAAATTAGTCTCCGTTCGTGGGGAAGGGAACGGAAGCCACGACGGCTGCGAAGGAGACTAACCGAGTACTAGACTCGACAGATGGGAATTGGTGACACCGAACTTGATCTATTGGATCTGATGTCACATTAAGTGCACAAAACCAAATTTGTAGACATCTTTTAAGCAAATGGCAATAGGCTGTATACAAAAAAGGAGTTAGTGCACCGAATTTGTACGTCACAATTAATGCACAAAACCGAATTTGTAGTCTGCAGTTTGGAATGTACAAGAAAAAATGACAATGGGATTTGATATTTAATATTGAAGGGAATTACACGTCATACCTTTTGCGTAACCGTGAATTAGGCATGTTAAACAGCATTATATTTTTTTTACAAATGCAATAAACTCAACACAAACACATCGTTCTTTGTAGCAAGGCTTAACACGATACCTTTATTTCTCTATTAAATACTGAGAGTTTTCGTGACAACGACAGCTCTCGTAGCTTTCATATACTTTACCCTGCTCTCTGATATCCAAAGCTTTGTGTAGAAAAGTGCAGTTAGAAAATGTAGATCTCTTATAAAACAAACGTGTTTTCTAACACGGCTATATAAAAACCTTTTCATTATGTCAATGTTTGTCATGTACCACAACTGGTAACCCGCAGGATTTTTGCAGTTAGAGATCACATGATCACGCCAACCTTAAATCAGCCAACTTTGAAAAAATGATATCCAGAAATTGAAAAAGAAAACTGGCATTAGTGTAAAATGGCAAAGTTACTTCAAGCATGTCAAAAATTGTAAGCAACAAAAAAAGGATATTTTCTAAGGAATTGTATAAAAGGAAAGCGAGGCAGTAACATTTTCACATACATTTCCTTTAAAAAATTTAAAATATAAATACGCTGTCATTTTATAATATTTAACGTTGTGACTTGAAACTTTGCCTTCTAACTACTGTTGTTCAGCTCTTTCCATTTCTAAACAACATTTCGTCATAGTTAACTGATTGGTGTGGTCATGTGACCTCTTCCTGCAAATGATACACTGCCACGCTGTATAATATTAAAATTGTGGTACGTAAAATGGAATGTAAAATCCTGAACCACCTGTTGTGACCCAATATAATACTTAACAGTATATTACATCACAATTCTTAACAACACAGTAAAATACATGTGCAGTAACATGGAGGATATTGCACCGTGGCAAGTTTATCTTCGAGTAGGAAAAAGGGATTTCACTTGTGAAATCTTATTTCCACGGGGAAGTAAACATCAAACAGGCCAAGTTATAGTTTCCTTCTTATAAAGATGTGAGTGTTCGCTGGAAAATAAAGTCAAAAATAGAGAAAAAAGCTTAAAATGACGTCAGCGATACCTTCACTAGTGAGATCGTGGAAAGTACGTCACTCGTATCCCCGGATGTAGGTTCTACGAATGGCGTATTATACTGAACTTATATCTATAATAAAGCACATAATACTATACATTAAATACTATACTACTCCCCATATTAATTTAAAGCGTGTTACAAACAAAATACAGTACCACAAAACGTGACTCGGTACAAAAGTATGCAGTAAAAAATATTTTTTCACATCTTAGATGTAACTTTGATTCAAAGAAACACAGATTTTCAATAAATTGATAATTGGAAGAGTAGTCTTAAATTATTTTATTTGTAGATTAAACTACAGTTTAAAAACTTACTGCCAGTACAATAAAAAATAATAAAAGAATCGAGTGTTTAATTTTCATTTGCCTCTTGTCTTCGCTGAATTTGTTAAACATAGATAAATATTTATAATATATAAAATGAAACACTATCACAACGTTTGTCAAGAAAAAATTATGTTACAGTGCAATACAAATGTGTTCATATATGAATTATGAGTACAATAATTTTACGTGACAACGTTTGCCCATAAAACTCCATTACAAAGTTGATATAATTTTCTTAAATTCTCTATCTTTTTTTTAAACCGTAATCCTTTAGATTTACAGTCTTGGCATTCAAGCTTTCTCTCTGAGTTTTGGTGTTCGAAAAGTCAGCTTGTTGATGATTTTACTTGTAAAGACTCACTTCTATGTCCTCTTAGGACTTCGGGTAATTGATTGGTGCTGCTTCAAATGAATAATCAAATACATGGAGACCACGTGTTACTAGATAACCGACAGGTTTTTTTTCTGTTATTTTCGATTCCCTTGAAACATAAATACTCTTAAAAGATTGTTTTTAAAACCCGCTTAAAACCTAGCATTCCCTTGCTTATAAAGCAGATCTAGTAACAAGCCCCAGACGTTAAATGTGGATGCAACAAACCTTACGTTTCCTGCTTTTGAGGAACATTTGGTACATAAAAATGTTATTAATGTATTGTGGTTGCTACATTTCTTCATTTCTTTAGTCCCTGATACACCAAAATCTTAAATCTGCTTTTCGCTTCTTAATCACAACCTGTTTAACTGAGTAAAACGGTTTGAGTTCTCAAACCAGCGATGATCAATTAAAAATACTTTTCAAACATCGCCTGTTAAGGAACTAACAAAGTTCTTACCTAGCACAGCATTGTGGTAAGATAAATTATCAGTAAAGTTAAAGTATAACTTGATACTCTGTAAAATATTCTCTCATAGATTCTTTGTAAAAGGATGCTAGTTACCTTAAAACGGTACAGTTAATTCAAGATTTTACGAATTGACAGCCAGTCCTTGTCTTTGACTTGAAGAAACATCCTCCTTCTTACTAACATCACCTATATTTTCCTCATCAGTATCTAGAACTTGCGCAGGTCTTGATTCAAAAGCAGCCTTTTCCTCTTCAGTGGGACAAGCAGGCTGGTTGACAGTGTTTTGCTTCTGCGCAATCGCATTCCCTTCCAGCTCCAACTTGTGAACATCGTCTCCTACCCTGTTCTTGGGTGTAGCTACCTGAAGAGCTTCCTGTGTGGAAGGACTACCCACACTTTGATGCACGCCCTCGTTCTCGTTTTCTGATTCCAGACCATCAACTTCCCTTTCCAAAATACTTCTCGCGGAGTGGGCATCAGTAACTTCCGAGCCTGTTACGGACCTCTCAAGCGGTTCACTTGAAGCATCGCTGGTTTCAGGTAGATTATAACCAGGTTGGGACACAACTGCTTTTTGCAGCTCGGCACACACGTTATCTACTTCAGATATGGAGAGAGTCTCTGATTCCTTAAGTTTGTTATTCAGCATCTGAACTGTGCCGTCAATCTCATCTAGATTAAGATCAAGGTCTAGGTTACTGGCTGTTAGAGAGGCCTCGTCAGAGGAGTCTGCCCCGACACCTTCGCCTCTCTTTAGCTTGGACATGAGAATTTGCGTTTTTCTGTCTTTACGCTTCTGGTGAATCTCGTCGCTGATGGCTTCTAACGACTTGAGACAGTCGGTGTAAGCATCTTTGGCCTGGGCTAGTCCTTTCTGAATTGAATCAACTCTCACCTTTTGTTGCTATAAAGCGAATGGTAAATGCAACCAGTTAAAGTGTATCCATCTGACTTGGACGATAATTTTAAAGAAACGTGTTTCACTAGAAAAAAACTGTAAAGGAAAAAATGATAAGAAGATTAAAGGGAGCTCAGAAAAGGAAGAAAAAAAAACAGATTGAAATGCAATACAAAGAGAAAGGGGAAGAAAGTGGAAGTCCCAAGAATTACACGAAAACTCGAAATTACAATCAAAACAGTAAACATTCTCTGGTTTAAAAATGTTAAGCCATGTTCAAGAGCACGAAAGCTTTCGGCTATCACACCATACATTCCTTCACAAGTAAAAAGGAGCAATAAGAATTACACATAAAAAGGATAAGACACGTAAACTAAAGGCTAAAACCTTTAAAATTATTAAACGCGCCAACTAAGCTCTTTGCTTTAAAGAATATTGCCTTATTAAATTGCAAAAGATTTTCAAAACTTGTCCGAATTTTGTGTTTGTGCCCTTATCGAAAAATTCTCTCCATCGCTATATTGATATGCGTGGTGCAAGTTGATGTTGCGGTTCCAAACATGTTGCACCAAAGTTGATCCCTTTTTTGTTTCTTTTTCGTTAGTGCTGTCTCTTTAACTAATACTGTACATACGAT
>JANVCF010133974.1:0-10000 GCA_025388745.1 Hydrozoanthus gracilis
AGAGAGAGAGAGAGAGAGAGAGAGAGAGAGAGAGAGAGAGAGAGAGAGAGAGAGAGAGAGAGAGAGAGAGAGAGAAGTTGCATGAACTTGACCTTTTTACTCATTAGACCTTTAAAACAGAGTAACGGACGAAAACTACAGTCCCTTACTGATTTCTCAATCAGGTAGAAAATTGATCACTTACCCATACACCGGTACAGCAAGTTAGCCTGTTTGATATCAAGGGGACTCAGGTGAGTGTTGCCAAACGTTCTAATGTTTGGTTTCTTGGCCTTGATAGTGACTCGCTTATACTTGGAGAAGGCCTTAGCGCCATAATGCATCACTGAGTGGTAATCGTATTCTATTCCAAGACTATCGATTTTTCTGCTGCTGTACTTGGTGAATGCAAATCGAAACCCTGTCAATAAAATACAAAAACACAAAATTCAAACCAGATTTAGTATGATGAAACAAGTACGACCGAGCAGAAAACGTCAGTTTAAAATGACACTTTTCAACAATTCTATAATTCTCAAGATGGCTCGCATGGATTGAAGCTCAACATTAATTTTATAGTTTAACGAAGGTGAGCCAGCCCTCCTAGTCATTCTGAGTCAAGTTTTCTGTATAAAACTCAAATAAGTTGCACAAGGTTTTGGTCTTTCACTCAAAACGGTGGATTAAGATCAGTTTTTAGAGTTCGCTTTAGCCTGCCGAACGGCCTAATGATTCCCACTACTGACGTCATAACAACCACTGACAGGTTGACCGCTGTTCAAATAGTTTGAGAGATGTGAGAAATAAAAACATTTGTCTTCTTTACTTCGGTTTTTTAAAGCAACTCACTTGGAAGTATATTGTCCCATAAGATATCGACGTAGTTATCTCTGTCCGGTCGGTTCTGCTCGTGCCAGAAACCAACAATATGACCTAACTCGTGAACAACGATGCTATGGTGGGCGCAGCCTCGACCTAATGAGGTCGTTTGCTTGCCTCCAACGCGCCCCACGTCGGAGTTGCAGCTGGCGTAGAGGAAAAAAGCTCTTTTAGTTCCACAGAAAGTGTAGTGGTTTTGTTTGTATTTATTTATTTTTGCCTTTGTTACTTTGCTTTCAGCATTTGTGTGTGAGTGAAAGCTACAAAGTAAAAGTCAATTAACTGTACCTAACTTGTATCTAAGTTGAAAACCTCACGGTTAACTTAGGTCCTAGTTATTTTCCTAAAAACTACTCTCTATATTCTTGTTTCGAAATTAGAAATCTAAAAAGATATCACCCTTAGTTTAATATAATATAGTTGTACATTTAAAACTAACAAAGGAAATGAAAATATATTGTGATTGATTGTGATTGCTTGTTTGAATGGAGTTGGGTTCAATTCCGTAGGCTGTACAACTACATATACAATAACAATATACCATGCATGTACACGATATTATCCACATTATAAAACTTAAATCAAAGATCATTTCCAGTTGGCAAAATATTTTGGTCAAATGAGTTAGTCGTAGGTCGATATGAAAAGCTTAAGAAAAAAAGAAAAAAGTCTGCTCACCCATCACCGTAGTAAAACTCAACATAGTCCACTTGGTTAGTTCTCTTGACAAACTTGATACAAGTTTGTCTCTCCCATTCTCTTATCGCCCCCTCCAAGACTTTCAGAGTTTTCGGACTCTTTCCTATCAAAAGAAAAAAATGAAAGTAAATAAGGGAAGAGATCAAAAAAGGACGAGCAGTGAAAGAATGAAAAGAAAACAAACAAACTTGAAGAAATAAGTACGACAGTAGTACGGGACCAGGAACTTGTACATCACAAATTGTTTACAATGTGTAATGGACTAAGCTAGAAAAACTCTTCAAAAACATAGTTTTGCTCACTTATTTTGTGTCATGAGTAACAACAAAGGCTACTTTAGTTTAAAACCTACACCCTAAACTTTGGTTATTTCCTCGTGCATGCGTTTTACTTGACGGCTTTTAATTTACGTATATTTGATTCTCGCTGATTCTTGTTTCGTCGACCGTCCTATATAACTGCAGTTGCTATATTTTCTGTATACTGCATGTGCAGTCATCGTGTCTGACGAAATATTGTATGCTTTATTTGTTCCCTGAAGTAACTCAAGTCAGTGGAGTCATTATTGTTGAAACGAAAGAAAAAGCATAACAATGTTTTAACTTGATTCTCTCAATAAATGTTAAAAAGAAAGATTTGCGTTGTACGGTACAATCAAGAATTGCCCGCAGAACCCCTAAAATCTAACTAAACTTACGTATATTGTAGGTAACCGTGTATGGAATGACACCACCAGGCCATAAATTATTGCGGTCTCTGACAGGCGCATCCTGGTTCGTTTTTGTAGCACTGCTCTTGGTTCCGGAGAACTTTATATCAATCTGATACAACTTATCGTTTGAATACGCATCTAGAAAAAAAGATTAAGGAATACGTTAAACGATGTATTTAAAATTAGTTGGATTAAGTCTTAAGGACCGCTGACTAGTAATGAGTTTCTCAAGCATAAAAGCAAGTGGTTTAAAAAGAAATTCTCAGGTTTTTGGGTTAAAAAAAAGAACTAAAAAAAAAAACTGGTCACTAATACTCAACTCCAAAACTTGACCGGGGCGTACGCACATGCACACAACTTGCTTCACCCGAGCAACTACAGTGCAAGCAACAAGAGCATGCGTATTACAGGCCCTGGTCGTGCATTGGCGTTGAGTATCGGTGTTTTTCATTAAAAAAGTTTATCTCCAACCTAAGCCTTAGTTCAGAGCTGACGTTTGAAACAAACAAACTGCTTATCGTTTCGAAAAAGTCTAACTTTAGTTTGTTATAATCTGGCCTATCGGTATTTTACAATAAAAAATAAACTTCAGCCAAGGAATGGCAAAATAAAGATAAATGAGCTTCATCGGCTATGCTGATAGCCAAAGATAGTACACTTCAACGAAGTCGACAGCAATGGCACGACAACGTTGAAGTTGAAATCACAATGACCCAGGGCGTTAACGCCATACAATCATGGATGATTAACAAAACTAAACCTTAAAACTTAGTTTAAAATCACGATGAATTGTGTTACAAATTCAAACTGTACTGTCGAATCGAAAACAGAACAAAAACTGCGATGCGACCAATATCCATATGAGTAAGTTTATACCAAACGAAGCTTTTTTGGGCCATTTACAAAAACAATATGCTTCAGATATTCGTTTTAGCAGTTCAACTTGCTTCAATAACAAACGTTTTTGACCTCAACTGAAACAAGCAAGTCTATTTAATCCACAGCATAATGTTTTGATTTGTATTTCAGGTGACAGCTTTATCTTATCTGTTTAAAAGAAGCGAAGATGAGTTTTCAGATGTTATCTTTGGTGTGATAGAATCTTAATCCGGTAATACAGTAAAAGCCTAGAACCTCTAATTTTGAATTCTAATAACCAAAATTATAAGAACCTATTCAGGCTGGCAAACATACTAAGGTTCCTCTGGACATAAAAAATTGAGTGTTGGATGATAGAAAAAACTTTAAAGAAAAATCATTTTACAGCATGGTATTTTGTATTTTTTTCATATTTCCTGCCAGAAACATACAAAACCAAGTTTATAAAAAGCAATTGTATATGTAGAAAATTCATTAAATGATATAGCACTAGCAGTCAGAGTGCCGCCACGCCCATTTCGGTTTGGCAACAGTAAAACAAATCTAAACAAATTAAGAACCTTCTAAGAACCTTAGTAGTCTGAATTTGAAAAAATATAGGTAAGTTCTTACTGCAGTTGCACAGCGTTGGTTTTGTTGTTGATTCTGCTTGGATTTGATTGGATACAATTCATGGTATAAAAACAATAACCAGGTAAAACAAAGAATTGCAAAAAACATTTTGAAAAAACAAGCGTATTGTAGATTATAAGACAAGAACAAGTCATGCACTTCAAATTAAGGAATGTCAGTTTGTCTCAGACCCATAATTTAAGCCAGAAGAAAAAGAAGCCGTAATACCGTGTTAGAAAATACTTCAGCCTTAGAGATATATTTTGATAACCTTATTTCCGCTGATTTCCGTTGGCTGCATGCCCAGTTGGAAGGATAAATTATTTGACCACACATGCTAAAACACTAAATGAGGTCAAAGGAAACAAAATATGCTGGTTTCAATTGCGGCTTAACTTACAGTTACTGGCTTTCAGCTCAAACTTAAGCTTACTTTAAATTTTGGTTTGGAGAAAAAATTCTTCCATTTGAGGTTATGTATGCATGGATGATGCGTACAAACTTGTAAAGTTCGATTTTCAAGCTATATTGCTTTGGCCAAATGCGAATCTATTTTTTCAATAGGGTGAAAATGAATTCGGAACACTTCACACCCAAGTGAAGTGGCAAACACTTGAAAATATTAAGAGGATGAAACAGAGGACGCAATCAGCAAAACTTCTTTAATCAAAGCTATTTTACTTGAAAAAGAGGGAAAGAAACGAAAGGAAACAGTTAGGTCGATTAAAGAAATGTGTATCTTTGTGTTCGTTTGTTTGGAATGAAAAAACCTTAATTAACAAGTATGGTTTTTTGGAAAATAATGAAGGGTATTACAATATAAAGAAACCAATTCATGACTCGTTCCATATCAAACATAATCCGGTTCCACGACGTGGAAAAGGAAGGACAGACAACCAGAATTGTCTTACAAGGTCACGTATTGAATTGGCTCGCTTAAAAACCACAGTCTCGTATTTCATACTGCACCTGGAGAATGTTTGGCCAAGTAAGACTTTTCAAGTCACAAGAACAATTAAAACATCGGCTGTAAGGTTTACTTTCCTAACCACACGTAGTTATATCAACTTTTATTGCACTTTCAGACAGGCTACACTTCTCGTGAATAACGCATCTCCACTGAAACTATTCAAATACATGGTCATGTGATTTACTACCCTTATTTCTTTGTAGGAAAGAAGTAAATTCCCTTCAAGTTATAGTTGCAAGCAAGAACATCACAGTAAAGGACCTAGGTCCAATTATAGAACACATCTTTAACAGTTTCTCATAAATGACACCTTGTTTATTTTCTACACCAGGTGGCCATAATTGTATCTGATTCTTGATTCAGTTTGATTGATTTTTAGAATGCCGGTTTGTGTATTTTTAAGAGTACTAATTACTATACAAGCAAAAACTGGCTAAAAAAAACATTTTCAGGTGCCAAGGAGTTGAAGGGGGGAAAGTAGTGTCGTTCAGCAAGATTTCTAAAATCGAAAGTTCAAGGTCTAAAGCAAATAATTGAAAGTGGCCCTGATCAGTCGAAACTGACGTGAGGTTGTTTTTTTTACGTCTTGTAAACTCTAGGTTAACTATATACGTTGCCATTTCCTAATACGGCATATGGTGTTGAATAAATCAAATCGAAGGAGTTTACCTTCTTCAGTGGCTGTTCGTAAAGAAGTTACTTTTCGCAACTCGCACGGAAGCACAAAATTTTAGATGAGCTTCGACGTAATTCTTGACTTGCAAGTTTAGGCCCACTAAGCGCTTTAAAAGCTTTTGGCCAAGACAAATTAAGTGGGTATAGTCTGTGCATGCAGCGCAAATCAATTCAGGGTAGTTGTAACATTTTGATTCAATCGTCGGCATAACAAAATTTAAGTGAGCTTGAATTTACTATTCCGGTACAGAAATCCACTAATTTCGACTGTTTTCGATGTCATTTTCCAGTTTGTTGAACTAAAATATGTATACTGTTGGTTAAATTGACGAAGCGCTTGTTATGGCGACAATGTTCATTACCACTACCAGAGGCGAGCGTAACTAGTAAGTAAGTAACTAGTTTCAATAAAGAAGTAACTAGTTTCAATAAAGAAGTTAAGGTAACTGAAACCTTATAAAAGCAATAAAAAAAACTATACACTTTGTAAAAACATTCCTAGGGTGTCACGAAGCAGTAATTAACAGAGATAGCTAAAACTAATCCAAACCATTTTTTACCTAACCTAAACAATTGTTCAGTATTATGTATCACTACGAGTGAAGAATAATGATAATTAATAAATGTTTAGGATTTCCGTTTGAACAATAGAAGTAATGACGAAATCAATCGTCTCTAGACTCGAACGTCAAGGACTGTTTCAGAAGTCTTCACATAAAATCGGTGTCTATTTACGGAGTGGTTTTGAGGAGATTTGGCTTGACTTGGGTGAATAAGGTCGTACGAGGAACAAATTTATCCACCGGAAAACCTCAGGCGACGAGCTCTCAACAAGCTGTTTTAGTTTTTTATGAAACACTTTTCTTACGACAGCAAGCTAAGAATGATGTTACGAACGCGACAAACTAATTAAAAGGTCTTTACAGTTTAGTTAACTAATCTGTCAAATCAGCATTCTAATTCGTAACATACGGTTGCATTGTTGCACGAAGAAAGGTTTAAATATGGGTAAAATTTTCAAAAAAAAATTAGCGCTGAGAGTACTCAAAGATACAACTCGATGAAAAGTTGTCTTTGTGCCACCCAATATGTATTAACTATCGAGTGCCGGCTAACAAAACACAGTAGAACCGAAAATGGACTGAATTGCAAAGACAGACTGTGTAAAATTAAGGCGACAACTAGATTTTGCATAACATGGGAAACAAAACATTTCAAAGACAGAAAAGTGGACGAGTTCTCTTACAAAGAAAACAAAAGTTTTTCATACAAAGTGTTTGACAGAAATAAATTTTTTCGGTAAATCTTTATGCTCTTGGAAAAGCGGACACATTTTTTGCTGATTACAAGTTTACAACAAAAGAATATGTTCAATTTAGGGAGTTTATATCTAAAACGAATAAGCTTTGCACTCTAGCTTAAAACTTAATAAGTGCTTACTTGAAAGTGACCCTAGTAAATCTTTTGCTGATAGTAGTTTTGTTTTGTTTGTGAGTTAAGAAGTACAACTAGTTCAACGAATGGAGATCCACTTCAAAATAGATAAGCTAATGAAGGTTTCAATTTTAAAAAAGAAAATGACACAGATTAAATAAATTACCATAAATATTTTTGGTTGGTTTTTGTCAAAGAGGAGCTATGCGTTTGCAAAGTCAGGAAAACCTGGTTAGTTTTTAAGAGGGTCGCAAACTCGTTTCCGTCTCTATCTTATTGTTTAGAATTTCAAACAACGCTCTACGGGGTTTCAAAGCTTTGATAATTCCTTATGTTCCGTTTTACAACGTCAAAATGATACCAGATAGAAAGTTTCCCCTGCGTGTCAATAAAATAGCTCTGCTGGTAACGGAATAGAAAACACGTCCGCTCAACGTTTTTCAATTCTCCCTTCTGGACGTCTCTAATGGGATATGAAAGTGTAAAGTCGCTGATCACGCAACCCTAATTCGCTCTTTTTCTTTATATCAAAAGTTGAAAGACCGGACTCGACTTACCTAGAACTTTACAAACCGTAAAGATTCACGTGCGAAACAGTACGTATCGTTTAATTATAGTAATTCGAAGTTTACAAAACAGATATGAAAGAGAATTAAAATTGCTGATGATGATCAAATACAAGATTAACTAAATGGACTCAATCAGGCAGTATTATTAGTAATCTTTGTTTTATACTTGATGTGGGTCCATAAGAGACTAAATCTGAGTTAAGTAGGTGCACAGCTACAGGCAAAATTATTATTTTCTTTTGGGGGTTGAAAGACTTCATATTAAAGATCAAAGATCAAGTCAAATTAATCATTCAGAGCAGATCATCGAGAGCGCACATCGAAAGCCACTGCACGACGGTAAACGATACTAGCAGTTGTTCTCGCGTGCAGCATTAGTTATTCAGAAAAGGTTGATTCATTTTTGTTTCGTATTTCCAGTTTTTAGCAACTTAAACTTAATAGTGAAGAATATCTAAAATTCTTCTTTCAGATCTTGGATTTAGACAGTCGCTGATGAAATGTGACTTAATTGTTAACAAACAGCGTTGAAAACCTAACCAAATGCATGGAACAGACAACAAACAATAAACTTTCGGGAGATAATTCGTGTTTCGGTTGTATATAGGATCTGATGTCCCATGCGTTGGCACATCGAGGTCCAACGATCCATAGTAGCCCTTGATCTTCAGACATGCTAACATTTAACGCATCAAGCAGGTTTTTATTCATAATACTCATAACTGCAACAAGATGAAAACATTTATGCAACTCTTTTATACTCTTTGTCCACATGAAACAATACTGGTTATTAAAGATTATGTCATTGTTTAACATTTATAAACATAGAGTAGATATCAAGCTATGCTATCACACTCATATGTTTTTCAATGTGTCTTAAACCAGACCAGACGAAAGCAAGTGTGACAGTGTTTCGTCAGAGTTAGCCATGTATCGTTTTTAAAACAAACAGTGTTGGAAACAATGTCTTAACTAGGCTGTTTGAGAAATACCAGTGATTTCGGAATTTTGGGTTGGAATCGGAGATAGCTGTTTACAAAATCAGTAAAAGTCTATCTTTCATATTTGGAAAATAATTGGCGTTTCTCTCATCTTGTCTGCAATACATAATAGCTCTTGGCACTTACCGTATTTTCGGTTCACTGCTGCTATTCTATCAAAAGCAGTTTTACGTTGGGCCATGACTTCACCCAATAACAAGATAACAACCAACGTTGACCACAAACGTGGCAAAGAGAAATTCCAAGCCATTCGGAGTTTAGACATAGGAAACTCTACTGTTCACGGTTGCGCGACTGTGATTTTCTTCTCTCGTCACACTGAATTATCTGCAGCGAAAGGTGTAAGATGTCAAACATGAAACGTCTAATAACGAAGAACATGAAATAGATATCAAGTTAAATAAACATATACTTCGTCAGCATGAATAATTACAGTAACTGACGCAGAACGAATCAGCCAGGCTAAGTTTTGCGACCGCGAAATGTTTCTACGTGAAATTTGCGTGCGGCGAGGTCTTTGAGAGATAAGACTCTTGCGCTCTGCCGCTGCCGAAGTGGTTTGATTTGTCTTATCTCACCTTAATTAGTGCTATCTAGTGTTGACAGTGACATTTGGGTAAGTCAATTAATCTTTGGAACTCCTTTTAAAACAAAAGCTTCGATGAAATTTTTGTGGAACGAAGACTGTTCGGCTTTTAGGAGACAAACGTTGTTCCCGCACAGATGCCGTGGTTGGCTAACGGAAGTGGTGAACTCCATGAGGAAAACACGGCGTAAGAAAGACTTGTTTATATAGGTTTTGTTTGGTATCAATGTGTCTTTCAAACTTAGCTGTCAATTTCAGTTCGTTTGGAAAGTATTTCCGGCGAGTTGTGACATTCGATATTCCGGAAGTGAATGTCCTTGATTTACTAGTAGTAGTAGTAGCAGATTGACATCGCTCAGAAACTTGTGTAAAGATAAATCTCTTATATGAATTCGGATAAATACACGCTTTTTTTAAATAAGAAATGTGACTTGTAACTTGTGACCAGTAAATTTTTCCGAGGCTCATTGTTCTTAATTTTTCGGCGATTTGAGCCTCAAATATTTCGAAGTGTGGTTTAAATCGAATAAAAACTAAACCTAAGGTACCGCAATAGATGTATTGGAAAACAAAATTAATTGTAAGGACTTACATCGGGGCAAGTATATATAAATGTACTGTGAGTAATTTGAAGCAGTGAATGATTAAAAGAGAGAAACTGCAAATCATTTCTGTATTGCTATAAGTTAAAGGTCGAAGCTCAGTAAAGTTTCAAAATAGCTATCGAGCCCGAGCCTCAGCCTGTTCTTGAGTTTTAGGTAGATTTAGACCAATCTGAGCCTCGTTTTTCTTACAAAATTGTCCTTATAAAGTGAAACGTGTAGTTAGCATGAATCTTGCTGTACAATAGAGCCAATGTTAGCATATACCCATACCCAGTATAATAGTCTCCAATTAATAGCCTGCGTAGCGGCGGCTTTTTAGGAGGTGATTTCGAAATAACGAAAAACCTCCCCCTCCCCCTCGCCTTCTCACTTTCTACTCTCCCCAGTTTCTCCTTGTTTA
>JANVCF010134085.1:0-11701 GCA_025388745.1 Hydrozoanthus gracilis
TTAGAATCTTTAGAATTTTAGCTAGACCTCCCTCAGTAATCTCGTTCCCAGGGCTTTTCCCTATGTTGTGGGTGCGTCGCCGACCGCATCCTCAACATAAGGACATGCTCTGGGAACGAGACTGCTGCCTCAGTTATGTTATAATTTTTTCTAAACTCGCTTACTTTTTCGGACTCAGTAATAGAGCCATTCTCCGTCTATGTAAATAAGTTAGTCCGAAGAGAAATGTTTGTTGTTCACAAGAGTTGTCGTGTTTCAATACTGGTGACATTTTCTCACAAAAAGGAAGTTGTTCCAAATGACCGGTGTGCTAAAATATCTCACCTTGGACATGTTTGGTTTCTCCCTTCTCTTTGGCTTCAAGCAAGGGTTCCTGGGTTAAAGATACAATAACTCTAGTCGTAAGACTTCACAACTCACACCGATTATTATTTGATGAGTGGGGGGGGGGAGAGAGAGGAAAGGTAGAGGGGTACTCTGGGGTAAAAAGGATAGGGAGCTTGTCGGAAGCTGGTGAAAAAATCATCTTAAAACTGAAACCGAGGCCTGAAAATGTTCGACCCTAGAATATACTTCATAGTAACGATTTTGATAAGATAGGAGAAAAGTGCAGAGAAAGGTAAATGAGGTCATGCATGGGCCGTATAGCGGCAGCAATATGCGCCTTAACATGCTTTCGGTCCAACCTCGTTGAGCTGCGTCCTTCGCAATTCAGTCCATGACTGCAAGTAAGCGCGATTAGCTCGCTAGATGTTATTATTATTATTAGTAGTAGTAGTAGTAGTAGTAGTAGTAGTAGTAGTAGTAGTATTGTTATTATTATTATTATTGTTAATATTATTATTATTATTATTATTATTATTATTATCAATATCATTATTGTTATTTCAAATGGTCTAGATGGCAGAAATTCGGCAATAAACTTGATAAAAATCATGACTCTTTTATTGCTTTTAAGTCTCGTCAGTACTCACTGCCATCGTCAGTGAGCTGTTTAAGTAAGTCAATATAAATAGTCGAAAAAGTTAGCACGAGAAGTTGGCAATAGTGTTATAAAGAAAGCTTAAGATTAGTACTTAATATTAGTTACAAGTAGCTGAGGATATTTGTATAAAGGTAAACTTCACTGTGAGTAACGTTCTGTTGTAACGGATGTGCGCTTGTTTGTAGGCTGGCAGGTCTCAGGTCCAGAGTACTCCACCAGCAACTGCGTCTTTATCAGCTGCTGTGACCACGTCACGACTCCAGGAGCTCGACATCAACCGGATGATGATTGGTCACAACATGATCAGGTACGGCCTCACAATACAGATATCTGTTTCTCAATGGAGCCATGGAGGTGATGCTTTGGTGATGAAACTGGTGATGATGTTGATTCTTGTTCTGTTAATGCGAATTCTGTTGATGAATCTTTTAGGTACTGTAGTGATGATATTGATTCTAGTCTTTTTTAATGCGAATTCTGTTGACGGTGATTTTGTTAAGTGATGTAGTGATGTTGACTCACGTGCAATTCTTCGCAATCATAGTTTAGCGCGAACAAGGAATTTTTTTTAGCTCAGAAAATGTTAAGCAAAAAAGAATTAAACGACTCGTACAAAATGGAAGAAAGAAACCAGAAGCTTTTACTTTTTATTGGCACTATAATCGTTGCTTAAGCTGCCTAATCATGTGATATGTCGTTCGTAATGATGATGATGATGATGATGGTGGTGACGACGATGATGGTGGTGATGATGATGCTAGTGATGATGATGAAGGTGATGGTGATGATGGTGATGATGATGACCATGATAGTGATGATAATGATGGTGATGATGATGATGATTCTAAAATAATTTAAAATTGCATTTTAATTGTAGTGTGCGATCCGATGGCAGTACAACGGACTCTAAAGGAACCAGTCCACGCAGTTACGTGGCCGTTGAGAGACCCTATGGAGCCAGGCAGATCAAGAAAACAAAGAGACCGTTTACGACTGGTAAGTCACCAGTCTTTTTATAGCAGTCAGCATGTTAATTCGCAGGGCTCTCTCTCTGCCAGTGTGGTCTCGTAATAATCGAACTAACAAAAGCCGAGCGAGAAGAGTTTGAGTACGAGGAGAACATGTACCGATTTAGCCCTTCACGTATCCCAGGGACGAGTGAGCCCTCGTAGCCAGTTGCTAGCCTTCGTGACCACTGTTTCTTTTTTAAGGGAGACACCAAACGTGAATCGAGCGGGCCAAAACGTTTAACGCGCGAGCAAAAAAAAGACCTTTTATTTCCCTTGCTAGTTCAAGTCTTAAAGGCGGCTCGCTCGGTTGACACTTTGTCTCTCCAATAAAAAATCAGCGGTTACGCAGACTACACAATTACTTGCGTTTTCTTTCAGTTGATGTGTTGTAGAATAAAAAAATGTAAAATAAAACTAATTCCAGTGTAGTTAGTGCAAAGATCCGTCGGATGTTTGCTCAGTTGTTGCAGTACGAATTTTTCCTCCATTAGACTTTTTAACGACTCAGTTCTTTGCTTTGCAGTTGTTTGTTTAGTCTTACTCAAAAACTTTATTTTCTTGACCTTGTTTACATTCGAGGAACTCGCACTCTTAACCAAAATGTATCATCGGGGAGTGTACGTGTACTTGTTGTTGTTGTTGACGACTTTTCATTGTTTGATTTTCAGAGACCCTCGAGTCCCCGCCTAATACCCCGTATGACGTGAAGGCACTTTTGGGGCAGAAGGGGAGCGCTTCGATGGTACCTTTCGACCCTTTGCCTCCAATACGCATGCCCGAACTGCGTAACGAGTCGCGCTCATCCAAGTCGATACGGAGCTACTCAGAGAGTGAACTCGCTGTTCAATCTGTAGCGGGAAGCCTCGTGTTGGGCGACTTTAGGCCGGGTTCCCAAGGAACTCCGCTGACGTCAGAGTCACCCGGAGCAACACTAGCGAGTTAACGGTTGTTCTGCCCCAGTCTACTCTCAGACATGCTTGGCCTGGCCTGTTTTTGTTGCCTTTTACTGTTTCAAACAGAGGGAAATCATAACGAAACATAATAGACAGTAGTGGTAAAGAAATGCAAGTAAAATACGCGAATTTTCGACGAAGGGCGTGTTTTGCTAAGGCGTGAAAACTTTTGGTGTGAAAACTTGGCTAGAGAAGGTACAAAACTCCTTTGAAACTTAGACTAGTTTCAACAAAACATCCTATAAAAACGAAGAAAGAACAAAACGAACTTTGCTTGCCTTTCTTCTTACCACTACTTGTATAATAAACTACCACGAATACTACAATTTTAGTGGTTTTTCTCTGTCGCCCAGAAGTTAAACTGCCCCTTGGTCCGAAATTTGAACTTCGAAAGACGTCAGGTGTGGGAGGAGCTATCTCTTTAAAGCGTAGGTCCTTGTTTAGTCGGACGAGAGTCTTTGACTCCCCCTGAACAGGACACTAAATAATCTATCGCAGGTTAGCCCCCGGCAGAACTGGTACTCATTTATACAGCTGAGTCGGGTAAAGTGTCTTGCTCTAGGACACAACACGAGTCAAACACGATAACACTCGGCCCCAGTGCCGCGGATCATTTATGAAAACTGATAGGGTTCGAATGGTTCAGATGCGAGCTGTTAAGTTAGTAATTGTGAATCTTGTGTACAAAGTGTAGTATACATGTATGATATGCAAAGAACTTGTCGTGTCAGAATGGCAAAGTTTTAAAATGATATGACTTGAGTCAGACTTTTATTTATCAATTATTTAACGCTATTTCGATAGGTGTACATAGGACGAGAGAAACACTGCAGCTATATAGTAAAGCAGATGATGTAGATTGTATGGCGAGTTCGTCCGGGTTATGTATTGACCTTAGAAGGATTGTTGTCGATGCTAGCGACTGACATTTCGACAACTTGTGCGGAAGTCATCAGAGTCAAGTGAGGAATAGTGCGTTGGTTGAGTACAGTAATGCTTCGTGATTCATAAAGTAGAGTTTTCTCGTTCTGTTCCGTTCGCTGTTTTTGCGTCGTGGGAGAGTAGTTTGTAGGGCGCTGGTAAATGTTGACATTTGTTGAGTGGAGTCTGTTCTAAATTGGTAGACCAGCTTTTCAGTATAAGTCTTTGAAAATAGTTGGTACGGTTAGTCGGACATTGTGCCGAGTCCCAGTCAATCGGCTTGGTTCGTGTTTCCAGATGAACTCACCATACGATCTACTGTTTCTCCTAGGTTCAAACGATTTCATTAAAATCGTTTTAGGCATAAAGATTACTACAGTTTTATGAAGTAGACTAGAAAAATGAACATTGTGCTTATATTGGAGATATAAAGATAGAAGTGTGATATAATAAGAAATTGTTTTTGATGTTGATTATTTTATGATTTCCATCTCATGTTTCGTGCTCAGTGAACGTTTTGAGTATTTATGAAGTAACGTTTTCAAGAAATAAAGTATTTTTCAGTTATAAATTGTTGGTGGTATTTTTTAAAATACTTCCCTCTTTCCTCTCCGTCCGAAAGAAGGCACTCTTAGTTATCATTCACTAAACAGAAAAAAAAGGTTTTTTCCAGTTTGTCGTGTTTTGTGCTTAGTTTTGCCCTGCAATACCCCGCTTATGCGACCACTCCGTAAAAAGGAGCCAAAGCATATTCTTTTACCTTTTTCGGAATGCTTTTAATACATAAGAACAAAGTAACTGCTTAGGTTCCAATAGCTGTATCTTTTTTAAAATTTCCCAAAAGACCTGATGTATTTTTACCGTGTATTAATAAATTTGCAAGCCAGAAACCCCCCTCAAACACTTTTCCATGGTAATATTAAGGGGAGCTATGGATTAAGGACGTTTTTGGCGACTTTCGATGTTTTTAACGAAATATATCCGACGTCGAACTTTGGAAAATCCGATGTTTCAAGCTCCGAGTGAATGAAAAGGAAGTGTTTAATCCTATTCAGACTGGGGAGGGGAGGGAGAGGGCGTTTGGCGTCACCCTTGCATAAGGGTATTAGATAGTTCGCTATGCACGGCTCACAACTATATTCATACGAGTTGCCCTCAGTTAGCACTTAGTAGACAAACCACGACACCGGGATCACCCTGATAGGAGATCGAGAGACTGGGCTTACGGTTTAACGCTCTTATCCGAGAAGACGCGAAGGTCTAACCGTTTGCAAAGGCAGCACCTGTTCAGTTATTTTAAGACTCTGAGTGAAGGTCCGGCACCGGGAATCGAACCAGGGCCCCCCACACGACAAACTGGCACCTTATCAACTTGACTAACCACTGCGGTGGTTAACGGATTTCTACGTACTGCATGTACTGTCATAGTAGATGAAAAAATTAACGAACATCATAGCTTCCAGAGAGCTTTATTGAGAAAAACTGAAATATTACATGAAACACGAGTTAAAATCTTTGTTTTCTCCACATCATGGTGAGTACGAAATATAAAATATACTCTTATATTATGTCTATAACGACCATTTTGTTTAATCTACTAAAACTGTAACAACTCAGTTTCCCAGTATTAAATGTTTTGCGTACTTTCATGACCTGACTAGCAAGCTAGATTTTAAAACAACACAACCTTATAATTTCCAAGTTTCTTTATAATGTCGTCTCAAAACACGTTTCTTTGTTAACAATAACCGATAAATAATGCGTTAAATATCGCTTTCTTTAGAAAAGAAAGTTAACCATAATTTACTTTAATTAAAAATGAGCGAATTAATCGCTTTTACTGCCTCTATAAAACACATACTGTTCTCTTAAAAAGTATGTCACATACTTTAAAAGTGCCTATGACATGAAAAGTTTGGTTATCCAGAGTCTAACCTTGCTACACGAGGCATAAGGGTGACAATATTTTGTCAAAATCTTTTAAGATTGTCCAGATTATAACTTTTAATGTTTTCAAGTGACGATGTCATTGCATGTACAGAAAAATTTTCGATCTTTTCAAATCTGCTGCCAATCTTACGAAACAAACAATGACAACAAAAATTAATATCTTCTCTGAAGAAAATCTCGAGATACACTATCAGTTCAAGTTTCGCTCAAATTCATCCACAGGTAATGGATTTGTAGCAGGTTTTAAAAAATGCAAATTTGTCTGTACACGCAGTGGCGTCATCACTTGAAAACATTAAGTAAAGGTCTGTAAAAACTACATTGTTCTGCGGAATTTCAGTTTTCACATGCAAAAATGCTAAAAAATTAGATTTTCATACTAAGAACAAATCGACCAGTAATACAACATACTCTTAAGTAAAAAGCAGTGAAGCCATTTTTTTTTAAACATTGTTTCTTTTGTGCTATAATAATTAAGCCAATCATAGAACTCCAAGACAATAGCGAAAAAAAAAACTTTTTAATTTTCAATGTTTCCCACGTAAGATTTTTCTTAAATTTAAAAACAGAAATGTTTCAACTAAAAAGGAATGAATGAGTGAACTGGAAAGAAACACATCAGCTTACTTATGAACAAATCGTAATTTATCATCAGATAAACAGTTTGAAAATATTGCAATTAGCACCTTTCTACATTCCATTGCCGTTGACCTCCCTAGTTCTTACTCGGATCGTACTTAAATTTTAATATCTCGCCACCCATAAAAGATTTCGATAAAGAAATTGTCACCCCTATTCCTTAATTTGCAAGGTCTGTCTTCTGAAATAACAAAATATTTCATTGTCACAGGCACCAGTTTAATTTTAGTTAAATATTTTTGTACGTAATGCAAGGCTTCCTAACGTCTCTTTACGATGTTTGAAACTAAAAAAACAAATATGCACCAACATAAAATAAAAAAAAATTGTACGAGAAATGTTCGTAAAAAATTTCAAAACTCAATCTGTCGCTACAAATGAAACTTTTCAGAAATATACTCCCTTTGTCTGTTATAAAGATTTTCATATGCAGCATGCGCAGCAATTAAGGGAAATTACTAAAATAGTAACAGGCTTTTTCTCTTAAAAAAGATTGTCTTTGTCGAGAGACCAAGAGAAAAGGACAATACTAGGAGATTTCTGCAGAAACCGGAAAACCTTAAATATTTACACACAATGCCGACTACATGTCTCTTAAAATCACTTGTAAAAGGGTTAAACGTATGACGTAAGGTTCCACAAACACGCTAAGATCACATGCCATGCTGCTGTCTGTAGAGTGGATCAGACCTAAAAAGGAAACATTGCAAAAAAAATAAATCTACAAATGTTGTAACATTGAGTTGACTCTATCAAAACGTCCCCCCCCCAACAACAAATACACACACAAAAACCTTGTTTTCCACTTTCTGAAGTCAGTTCTTTCCTTGCTGTACCTGAAATTACTTACAAGTTAGTTGGCTCAAATTCTGATCACGAAAGCAGAAGGTTGCTACAAAAGGCCTTTAACCTTATGTTCTTCTTTTCAAATCAAGTTGAACCAAAGTCGAGAAACAATCGAACCAGAGTCAAGCTTCCTTATGACGTTTGAAATCGGCCTTATTTCACCATTTAAATTATTAAGCAATGATATATCGAGATTGACGAATACTTACTGGATGACTTCATCCGGGATATACATGTACTCCAAAGGTAGGTGTTCTGACAGTTCTCGTAATGAATGAACAAAGTCCAGTTTCTGCCAAAACGGAGGGCTGTGTAAAGACATGTTGGAACACTTCAGTTATTTATTGTTTTCGTCAACTTCATGCACGTACGAGAAGCAATCTACTTAATGAAAATACAAAACCCAAACATCAAAGTCTGCAAGTATTAACATGACCGTCCTTGTTTTAATATCAAAATGGTATTTTAAAGTTAAAAGGAAATTTAGAACAAACGTTTTCGACTTATAAAGTCATCTTCTGGTCAGTCGAAAACGTTTGATTTTAAGTACCATTTTGATATTTTAACCTTATTGGCATTTTTAAGGCTTCCGTCCTTGTTTTTTTAATGAAAAAATACCAGCAACAGAACAGTATCTCCAAAGGTCATGGGAATTGTTTGTTAATCTAGATGAAATTAAGAGAAGTGTATTAAAATTTCAAGTTGAGTTTATAACTTTATGAGCTTTGACACTTATTTTGTAAAGACAGTTCAATCGGTTTTTTCTAAGAAAATGATTGCTACAAACAGAGGGAAAATATCGCAACCTTGTCCGATTTCCAAAAAACTCAGTGTCTTACGCTGCACACTAACTAAAACTCGGAAAGTCAAGTCCTGCTACAACGGCCGGACCTGAAGCTTCGCGTCTCGGTAAGTATTCACTGCTAGATAACCCCACTCCATGGATATATGGTTCTCAGTATGTACCAGCTCGGCTACGCGCGATTTGATTGGTTTAGAAATAGTAGATGTGAGACAATATTTACCTACGAAATAGTAGATAGCGACGCTCAAACAAAATGGCGGACGGAAGTAGTCGCTTCGCGTCCCTTTTGGATAACGTCATTGAAAAATTACAAAAAATGACAGTCTTCAAAACACCAAGAAGGACAAATTTTGGGTTCAAAGTATTTTAAGGTCAGTAAGCTTTATTTTTACATTTGTTTTAGTAAATTAAGCTGCTCATTCGTGAGTTTCGTCATGTTCTGTGATTCATTCAATAAAAGTGTTTTTATTACAAATCTATCTTTTGTCTTGAAAGGAAATTTCTATAGATTAGTTGCCACGCTGGTATATACTAAAAACACTTATCCTATTTCCTATTTATTTTTATAAATTTGTTTTTGTAAATTAAGCTGCTTAGCGTGAGCTTCGTCACGTTCAGTGATTCATTCAATAAAAGTGTTTTTTATTACAAATCTATATTTTGTCTTACTAAAAACACTTATCCTATTTCAATTTTGGCGGATTGTGGCTTAATGCAATATCTACCTAGCGCCATGCAGGCACACAAAAGATATTCTGCCACATCCACCTCCAGTAAAATAGGATAACTGATAGGATAAGAACTGTTATATAGGATAACTGATAATTATTCAGTACGATGGTGAGCGGTTCGTGCATACCTCATGAAGGGCTTGGCGAGTCTGATTAAAGCCTTCAACCAGAACGTCGGATGGACGACAAACATCCTAAGCATGGTTTTCCTCTGACTGCCGGGACAAGTAAAAAAACCACAACACTTACTTTAGCAGTAGTGGAGTTCGTTTGGAGACTTAAGAGAAAATGCAAATAAATAACAAAAAATTCGGTAGTTTGACCGAACACATAACTCAATTTTAGGAAAAAGGGATGGTGAATGAATCTCAAAACAACATAATACAATTTTAGGAATAAGCGATGGTGAATAAATGTCAAAACAAAATAAAACAATTAAAGAAAAAGTGATGGTGAACGAAAGTCAAAACACCATAAAACAAATTTAGGAATAAGCGATGGTAAAATAATGTCAAAACAACATAAAATAACTTTAGGAATAAGCGTTGGTGAATAAATGCCAAACAATATTAAACAATTATAGAACTAAGCGACAGTGGATGAATGCCAAACAACATAAAACAATTTTAGGAATTATAAGCGACTGGTAAATGAATGATAAAACAACATAGCAACTTAATACACATTGTTATTCTAAGCACAAACGTTTTGTCACTTTCGATCACTTTGCTTCCACTTACTGTCTGTCGATGTACTGATAGAACTTCTTCATCCAGTTTACAGACGGAGTGTTCTTCTGGGTCGTTCCGCCATTAAGGTACACGACATAGTAGTCGCTACTCGTTGCAAGCAGCTCAACGGTGCTCATCACATAGCTGGAAGGCAAATGTTCAGTTTCCCTGACTCAGTAGTTGCACTAACTGTGACTGGTCAATCCGAGCTCAGTAACTTACCATACGAGCCGTTTTATCTAAAAAACTTTTAATAATAAACTTATTATAAGTGTTATTGAACCTTTAGTGTCAGTACACTACAAGCAAATAGGGAAACCTCCGCAGTGGCTGAGCATGTCCAACCAAAGTTGGTAATTACTGAGACTGACAAGAATTAAAAACGCGCGTGTCGGTCCTAATCAACATTGGTAAGTAAGCCGAGTTAAAGAGGCCATTCGTTTCAGGCCACCCCGATAGCATCAACAGAGACAGCCGCATTGAGGCTCCTGAAGCTTGGATGCCGACAATGCGAAAACACAACAGCAGAAGGCTTTAAACCGACCGACTAAACAAATACAGCACCGTAGGCCGCCTACACGATCCGCCGACGAGTATAAAGATAAGCCATCAGCCAGTCAACATCCTACATCCTACACCATCACTTGATGAAGACTAGCAGCGGTAGTCGAAACGTCGCGTTCATCTAGTTTTAACCGAAATCGTGAAACAATCGAATGTTAAGTATCATTTTTTTATTTATCTTCAACGATGATTCAGTCCTAACTTTTCTTTACGCCACTTGCGCTATATCATCAGAACGAGCTCTTACTGCTGACAGAGGATAATAAGAACAAGTTAAACATACATTAACGCAAGAACAAGTTTGGCTTAAATGGAATTTAATGCTATAGCAACCAAAGAAAGACATAATAGGCTAATACTGAAGATAAGATAATAACTCAAGTAATCGATTTTGTAAAATCTGTTAAGTTGTCTCGAGCTGATCGTTTCACAGAATTCTTGCTAAGATTATACAAGTGTCTTTGCAAAGTGCAAAAATATATAAAACACAAATTTTCTGGGAAAACTACCCTCTTAACTACACTTACACTATCAATAATAACGTAAATACATATAAAACTAGCTAAAACTGACAAAACCCATAATAACTACAAACTTCATAAACTGTTTCTCTTCACAAAATTTGTCTCAGATTGAATTTATATCTTTGCCGAATGTCCAAAAAATTCGATTTCTTGAAATAATCTCCTCGCCCTCGCCCCACTGAGCTAGAAGTACGTTAACTAGATCACCCTAGACACTTACAAAAACAGCTGTTCCATAAGGAACTGGTAATTTCGGTGACTTCTGTCGGGCAGATAACAGGCTGTAATGACCACTATGACAGACTTCTCCACTTTCTTGTAGTACCCTGAAAACAAGTTTAAATGGTTGATTATCAAAAGTTTCTCCATCTACTCTTTGAATCTTAACCATTCCTTGCCCTTCATCCCCATTCTTTCTGCCAATGCTCCGTTTTACAGGTGTTCTGCAACTAATGATTACTCGCGGGATCCCTGTGTATAAACACCCAAAACGCCGCGCGAAGCGAGAGAGCGCTTTTTGAACTCGGACCGAGGATTTTTAATCGGTTATATCTTCAAGGTCATCGTTCCGTTGTCGTTCATCAACCAAGTTGTTCAACGAATAGAGCGTTAGTGTTCAAGAGCATATTGGTGCGAGTTCAGCTGTCTCGTTTATCAAAGTTTCAAGCTTAAGGGACGCAAATGGACAACGGAATCTACATGTTCAAAGCTACAATGATCGGAGGAAAGTTGAAACAGACGTTCTGGTCACCACAGATCCAATGGGCGTCCTCCAGCTCTAACCAATTTAGATGTTCCTTTGCCAAAGTAATACTTACGTCTTCACAACTCGCCGAAAACCTAACACGCTTCTTACAACCCAATTATTGAACTCCGAGGGCCTACATGCAGTTTAAAGTCAAAGTCCTTGTCCGACGTGAAGATCTAACTGTCTGCAGATGTCAGAACAAAGAAGGCAGCTCTTCTCCCAATTCAAGACCCTGAGTGAAGGTCTGGCTCTAAATTGAACTTGGGTCTGCCACAAGACAGCCGGGCACCCCCC
>JANVCF010134307.1:0-11700 GCA_025388745.1 Hydrozoanthus gracilis
TTATATTATTATTATTATTATTATTATTATTATTATTATTATGTTGTCATTACTATTGTTTTTGTAATACGAATGAAAATGGCAATGATTCTTGCGCAGGGCACAAGAAATATATTTTGTCTTGCGGACTATTAACAACCAATGTATTATGCCTATGTGCTAGTGGTTTTGAAAATGGTGGCGAGGACGATTTTATAACACATTCAGATAAAGAAAAAGTCCCCGATTGATCTCCAAAGCTACCTATGCATGTTATCAATTCGATACGTGTTCAAAATTTTCAATGGTGTTATGGATGTCTGAAAAATGCAAGAATTTCGTCTGCCGTACACGATCAGGTCACAAACCTTTTTTCAGATGAGTGTGACAAGAAAGTTTAGTAGAAATTCCTGAATTAATCAACTCGAATGTCTATAAAAGTAACAGCACCATAGGCACCAGGTATTTGCAAAGCCATAGTCTCGATTAACGTCTTCAGAGAGATGAACTCTGATACGCTGTAATCGAGTATATTTATAAGCGGAAATTAAATCTAAAAGAAACAACAAACTTTTCCAAGCAGCAATTAAACCTGTAACACCCGGATCACTTATCACTGATCTGGTAGAGCGAGAAAGAACCAACAAAAGGCAAGTCAAACAATCTCAAACCCAGTCTTTCCAACACTTGTCTCGACACATCTTTCCGAACCGTGGACTGCTCTTCGGCGCCCTCGCAATTGCTAAGGCAATAAATGGCGATATGGCGATAAAGAAGCAAATTCATGTATCGATCAACGCAATCGCATCATCCAATTAATTTACTTTTCATAAAGTAATATCGATGTGCATTTCTTGATTTGAGCCACGCTGATCAGAAAAGCAGTAAATGAATTATAACAGTAATAAACTCGCAGGTTTGCCAGTTTGCACGAGGATGACTACACGAGAAGCTTTACTTTAAAGACAGGAATAAAATAAATTTACTTATGAATATACATCATTAACTGTTCTAATTTTGCTTTAGGCTTTTCAGGTACTTCGCTTGCAGGCAGATGGTGGACATTGCTACAGTGTTGCCATATACACCGGAATGTGGAGAAACTGTGGAACAACGGCTAATGTGGCTCTGACTATATATGGGCAGAATGGCGAAAGTGGCGTTATACAGTTATCAGACCGTTACAGTAAGAAGCAATTGTTTGGCCGAGCAAGCATCAATAATTTTATTATTTCATTGCCTGAGAATTTAGGCCAGCTCAAGAGGGTTAAGATATGGCATGACAATGATGGATCAAACCCCTCCTGGTTTGTACGCCAAATAGTTATAAGTGACTCAGAATCAAAACAAAAGTGGTTTTTTATCTGCGACCGCTGGCTTGCTGTTGACAAAAACGATGGTGAAGTGCAAGCAGAATTCGATGTCGCAGACAAAAATACGTTGTCGGGGTTCAAATTTCTTTTTCGTTCCCGAATGTCAGTTAGCCTAGGGGATGGTCATCTGTGGTTGTCTGTCGTTACTAGACCTCCACATAGTCCGTTCACCCGCGTGCAGAGGGTGTCATGTTGTTTAGCTGTGTTGATGAGCGCAATGGTCGCAAGTGCTATGTTTTATCAGTTTGGAAAAAAACAAGAGAATACATTTAAACTGGGACCCCTGCGGTTGAGCGTTCAGCAAGTAATAATCGGGATAGAGAGCGCCCTAGTTGTCGTTCCAATCAACTTGCTCGTAGTAACGATATTTCGTAAGGTAAAACCGGCTTCCACAAACAGCAACTCCAAGTACACAGCCGGAAGCAAAAATGAAGAAAGTGCTTCACCACCAGGGTGCTTACCTCACTTTTTTGTTTATATCGGATGGATCTTATGCCTAGCAACAGCTGTTACCGCTGCAACATTTACGATTTTCTACAGTATGCAGTGGGGAGCCGAGGTTTCCAACCAGTGGCTGACCTCTGTTTTAATTTCTCTGGTACAAGACGTGTGCGTGATGCAGCCATTGAAGGTAATACTACTCTCTCTTCTTCTTGCTTGGATCATCAAAAAACCGCTCGAGGAAGAAATTCAACATCCATCAAGCGAAACAGAGCTAGAAACAAGTAAACACAAAAAAGTAAGTTTTTTCAAACTTAAACCACTTAGTCAAAAAAGTAGTTGGACCCACAGCACTTGTGAATGTAGTCTTAAGCCGAGTACAGTTGACCTTTACCTAACAGTCAATATAATATGAAAAAAGGTTAAAGTTCATTGTAAAGGAGAACATTTTGGGCCCCGTCTGTGTAGTATGTATCAGTTTTCTTTCGTGGAATGTGCTAGATGTTAGTCGTGTCAAAGACCAAATGGAAGCAGCGTATACAAAGGACTCAACTCTGTTCGAATCAAACACGATATTATGCACAGGGTCGTGCAATCATAATTGCCTAAAAGGTTGATTGCAAGTCTTTATAATTGGGTAAGACGCATGGCATTCCCTTGCGACCATCTGTCATAACAACACTGTGTATTTGGAATTTTTGCCGGGGAATGTTGAGAAATATTGTACAAAAGCAATTGAACATTTAGTGGACCGGCAGTTTGATTTTTTAAAATTGTTTGTGTTTTAATTGCACTGTATGTAAACACGACTGCTGTTTATCAAGACTTTCACATCTCTTTGTCACGTGTGTTTGACTAACCTGAACAGGAGAGAGTACTTTGAGACGTATTAAGAGAGAAAACGTTCTCTCTCTAAAAGTTTGAACCATCACGTAGCAGATTGGTTATTTTTGCTGCCTTGGTTTGTAGATTTCGCTCTTTGAGAATCGTCATTGTTGAAACAAAACTTTGGCTGCAAAACAAAGCCATAGATGGCTTATCCCTTGGGGAACTATTCCGTTTTATTCCCTAGCCTTACTGTTTGTCAAAAGAACTCTCTAAGAAATCAACGAGTACTGTTTTTCAAAAAATCTACACATTGACATGATATTTGGTTGTTTGCTACAGGTTGAACCACTCGAAGGAGAAGATCTAAAAAATGCGAAAAGTTTTCGTCAAAGTGTATCCGAGGCCGCCGAAGCGTTAGGAGAGATCGTGTTGTACTTGCTGTTTCTGTTCTGTCTGATGGTGGTTACGTATAGCAATCGAGGAGGCGAGAGATACGCACTAACAAAAGCCGTTGACGACATTTTTTCCAGCTCATTTGAATCGGTACGTTTTGCCTCTGTCTGTGCTTGAAAAACGATTTCATCCGCCTGTAATTCAATTGTACGTGAATCTGTTCATTTGTATTATAAAAAAACATTGTAAAGACACCTCGCTCTGCATTGGAATCCCAAAGATTAAAGTTTTCCGCCTTCTTAAATTTTGCGGACATGGTCTCCCATTAGTAATAATATCAATAATAATGAAAATAATAAAATTAATAATATCAAACAATAATAATATTGATAATAACAATAATAATAATGATATTGATATTAATAACAATTATAATGGTTAATAAATAATATTTTTTTCTGAATCTAAGAATTTCTTTTTGCTGATCGTGAAGAGGAAGGATGTTAAAGTTGCAAATCTACACTTTGAGACTACGTAATCGAGAGAGAAAAGACATCGTGGCTCAAGTAAGGCAATGAAACGCCAAATGAAGTTTAAAAGCTTCAAGTTTTTTCTTACCACTCCACGGTCTTGGACATGTTAGAGTAAACATTTCAATTCGTTCAAATATAGTGATAACAGTTGTTTCAATTTTGTGCTGCACATTATTCGTTAGGGCCCCAAACATTGCAGAGTCAAGTTCGTTTTCTTTGTGACTTCAGCTTTAATTTCCCGCACAACTGAATAAAGCGGAGAGTGCACAAAACAATCCTTGAGTCAGGAAATATTTCATAATTAGATACAAAATAAAGTAGTCTGAGAAATGATGTATTCTTGTTATCGTCCAGTCATTTTCAGTGTTCTTGTACTTTTATTCTTAGAGTTACTATTGTTGAATTTTATAATAAAAATGCTTTGTTTTAGGTCGAAAACACCCAAGGATTTTGGACTTGGGCTAAGGATGACCTGGTAACCGGGCTTTTTAACACCAACTGGTATAATGACAAGCAATTTGACCATCCCGAGGGCTTCATCGGCAACAGGCAGCAATTCCTCGTCGGAATGCCGCGTTTTAGACAAGTTAGAGTTAAAGCAGGTACACCTTTTACTAACCATGCAGGTTCCAGCTATCAATTTTTGTTGTGCATTGCAGGAATTAGAATTAATCCAAGTTCGTTTTTCTTTTTTTGTGTAAGATCCATTTCGCTGTCGAACACTTTGTATTGAAATGAATGATTGAAACCCGGCAAACTTGAACCGCAACAAAGGCCATTTGTGCACAAAGTTGTTTCCAGTAGTTTGAGTTTACCTGTTATGCCGCCTTTTCAGTGTCATACAGACGTCTACACACAAACTGTTCTCAAAACTATATATCCAAAAAAAATGAAAGTCGAAGACCAACAAGAAAAACAAGCACCTTCTCAGGAACAGGGCTTCCCAGAGGAGGGGAGGGGGGGAATGGCTAGCGGAAATCATGTGTTTGCGATGGGCCTGGTATTTCTTAGGGTTAGAAAATGTGAAGCTGTTTTTAGCAAACGTGCGAACTGGACAGAAGTTAAAACAAACGTCATTTGGCGATCGCTCTGTTACGTGAGCGCCTACATCACGTTCAACAACACGAGAGGGAACCTAGCGCCGACCCACTAGCTATCCAGGGGAAAAAGTCAGTTTTCAATTTGCACTTTTTAGGGGTAATTTCTAACCAAGAGGTATTTTTTACGGTGGAAAATCTTTATACCTTGGTACTTTTTAGGGTATTGAAGGACCTTTCCGATAGTCATCACTCCCCTTTTATTCCCGAACTACCTCCCTCCCCCCTCTGGGATGGGCCTTCTATATTACTGATATTATTTAGTTAAAGCTGAGTTTTAGACGATCAAGCAGTACAGGTGCCGTGAAACGAATTGCAAACTTCCAGATGTTGTTCGTTCAAGAGAAATTGCAAGACGAGTTTTGGTTTCTTGTGTTGTACAAATAAGCTGACTTCTTAAAGTGTATATAATTGAGTTATCTTTCTTGTATACTTTGTTTGTTTGTGTTAACGAAAGGGTTTTTCAGTGCATAGCAGAAGAAATATGCGGAATGCTGGCTTCAAAATCAAACGGCCGAAAAAAACAGGTGTCAACGTCGGTGAAATCAGTTGTTTTGCCAGCTACTAAGTAAAACGACAGTGCGTGTTCTAAAAGCAACCTAACGTGGTAAAAAACATTCTAAAGATGAAGGGCAACGGGTTGCTTTCCAAACTTCTTGTTTATTTTTTGTTTCGTGCCTATTTACATTCCTTGATAAGTTCGTGTTTTAAAAACTCTTCTGTTGCTATCAAAACCCAATGACGCGGTTTTCACATCTTCGTCGCAACAGTTCCTCAAAGCAGAGTGCATTCACTTCCCTTTTCCATTCTACGACCAAATGTTTCCGATCCTCAAGTTTAAACTAGGCTGACACCAAGAGTTCTTAAGGGAAACTTTGTATACACTGAACCACGAAAGCTCGATCTTTTTTAATGACTAAAAATGTACAGATTATCGTATCATGAAATGAGTGTTAGTTGCGTTCGCTATTACTTAGATTGAACTATTGCAAGCTTAGTTTTCTTAATAAGTACAGTCAGAACCCGTTGCCATAGAGACCAATCGAAAACAACGTGTCCTTTGGTTCTTTGCTGTTTATACGTTGTGCTTGATTGACGCGCCTGTTCGTTGGGTAATTCTGTTACTTTGGTAATGTTTCATAACATCATTTTTTTGTTTCAGAGTATCCTTGCCAAACTACACGTGACTACCCTAACCTTGGAGCAGACTCAAGACGATGTCTCCCTCTCTACTCCTCTTCTGCAGAATACACAGTCGAGTACAACATGCCTGGATGGTTTCCTGTTCAAAACAAAAGTGCTTTCCGAACGGCGTTTGATCTAAAACGAGCCTGCCCTAAGCCTTGGAGATACAAGACAGAGGGAGAGCTGAACACTCTTCCCTATAAAGGTAAGTTTCGTGATGAAACTGATAATTTACTAGTATATACATCGTTTAAACTAGCTTCTGTTTCTAATAGAAAGTGAAGTGCTGCGAGCTTAAATAACTTGGTTTCATTGTTTTATAGTGGCTTACTGGGTTCTACCACGAAAGCGAGGTAGATTCAATGTTAAACGCTACTAAACATTGTTTGAACCACCTTTCTTTCTCGCAACTTTATCGCAAAAATGCCCTCACTTAGTTCTCTTCCAAAAGAATGTAGCTACTGCTGACCAATGTACCGAGTGTGCCATCTATAGCCAGCCAGCCAGCCAGAACAAAAAACCAAGTTATGAACCTACTCGGTCTTTGACTATAAGTAGTAAGAAAAAGTATCTGCGATCGTCTCTGTTCATCTCGAGTTACAAGGAACTACTATTCCCTTTAAATAAGCGTGTTTCTTTAAAAAGAAACCTTGACAATCAGTTCCAATGGCAATAGAATAGGAGCGAGTGCTCATTAATTCAAGAATAAAAATGTTCTAAGTGTTAAGAGGAAGAAAGAAGAGGTAGTCATGTATAAGTTTCTATAGCCTGTTTTTGACCGTTAAGAAGATAAACTGTCGCGTGTTTTATATGAGACATACGTTAACCAAACCTGAAATTTGTTTGTCTTAACTGACAGGTTTTCTTTCAACGTACGATGGCGGCGGTTATGTTGCTGACCTAGGTTACAACTCACAAACTGCTTTGGCTGTAATTGCCAACCTGGAATCATCCAGTTGGATCGACGACGAAACAGTCGCAGTATTTGTTGAGTTCACTGTGTTTGAGCCGACGTCTGTGCTGTTCACAGTTGCAAAATTCTTGTACGAGTGTCCACCGCTCGGTAAGCCTTTAACGAAGAAGCACATCGACACACTATCGCTTTATACAAGTTCAAACCAAAGTTTTGATTCCTTCAAAGTGGCTTGTCAACTAACTATACTTGTGATACTTGTGTACTATCTTATACGCGAGGTGAGCAAAATGTACCGGCTTAGTTGTGGGTACTTTAACAACTTCTGGAACTGGATGGATCTGATGCTGGTGATCAGTTCAGTAGCGACTGTCGTGTTGTTTTTCTTGAAGGAAAAATATGTATCCTACTTCGTACAGAGAGTTCAAGCTAATCCGTTTGAGACAAGCAGCGTCGACTACGTGGTTGAGTGGTATCAGCTGGAGGTGTATATCCTTTCTGTAGTTGTGTTCATCGTCACAATCAAACTGTTGCGGCTACTGAGATTCAACGCTCAGATATGTCAAATGTCAACCTCGCTGAGAACGTCTGCTTCTCACATCTCATCATATTCTGTGATCTTCATCGTCCTCCTTGTTGCTTTTGCTTGTCTTGGAATGTTGGTTTTTGGCAGTGCCGTCGCTACGTACTCTTCATTTTTGGAAGCATTCAGTGATCTTTTTCAAAAGTTTCTTGGCGGAGACTTGCATTTTGAGGATATGAAAAACGCAAATCGCATAATTGGACCACTTTTTGTGTTTTTCTACGTAATCTGCATGGGCTTCGTATTTATCAACATGTTTATTGCAATTCTAAACGATGCCTACGAAAATACGAAAGATTTGTCTGGAGGTACATTTCCGGATACTAAGCTTGGCAGGTTCATGCGGATTTATTACAGCAGACATCTTAGACATGCTTACGACAAGTTCAAACGCAAACTCGGAAAGCTCGGTTATCGTCATAAGTTCTGGGAACCGAAAAGAAGAAACTCGGACAAGTTTATAAAAGATCCTATTCTTGAAAGTTTTGCTTCATTGCCTTGTGAACACTCACAATTCACTTCACAAAGTATGTTGTATTCATCCAACGAAGCCCTTTTGGGGGAGTCGGGTAAACCATTTGAAAAAGCAGCAGCAGTTGTGAAAGCGGATAGAAGAGGTCATACGGACACAAAGCTTAAGACAGTCGTTCAGTCGGAGGCAATAGCAGAATGTGCAACACCTGCTGTAACTGAAGATTTGTCTTCTTCCTGTGAATTCTTGGACTTGATTTCTGAGCTTCCCGAGTCTTTGGTGGATGATGATGATACAACGGAAAATTTTCGCCAGAAACTTGCCGATGTTGGTGCTGTCCTAAGGTTGTCCAAGCGTTCTTATCGTCGGTTTTCAAAAAGTGGAGATAAGTTTGTTGTGGAGAGAGATTTGCAGATTGGGGCACCGGTAGCAATAACATTTAAAGGGCGACGACTCAGTAACAACTTTCAAGCTACACAAGATTAAGCAAAACGCTATGTATCTTGAAAAAAAATCCGAGTAAAAAACTAACCAACGAAATTAAAAAAAAGAAAATAGAACAAATTAGAAAATCAGATCGTGGTTTGAGGAACCAATTTTGTGTGAAGTTTTTAGATTTTGTAGCGTCTTTGTTTCCGACATGTGACTAGGCCATGGCAGGTTGCGCTAGGAAAATTTCTAGCACACTAGAAGGACAAAACACAGTTTCTCAAGAAGACAGTTGTATCACGCCGCATAATTAGAAAGTTTTAACTTTTTTTGAAGCTTAAAACTTACAAATGTTTAAATTGATTTAGATATAGTTAGAATATACCTGGAGTCTTTAATCAATATATGTTGGCCTGTGCTTCTGCCGGGGATAGAATGCCACATGAACAGCACATACAAAAACGGTTTATCAGCATATTTTGAAAATCTGGTGCAGCATTTGCAGATCTTGAATATTTTGGCACACTTGAACATTATACCTTAGCCCTGCTAGAAGCATTAGCATGTCAATTTTATAATCACTTAATCATCAATGCGTACGTGGCTCTAGCCAAAGACAATGCGCATGACCGTCCTGTTACTTTTTGAAAAAAAAATCAATAAAAAGAAAATGATCGAAGAAGGTAAACAAAGCAGCAAAACTGCAAAAGATGTAAGAAAAGTTTAATTATTCAAATTCTTGGCAGTAAATTAAAAGTGTCGCTCAATGCAGCCTATTTGAAGTTTGTTGTTATCCAGAGATTGATTCCACTATAAACCAACATTTTTTACCCACGTCAAACTGTCAAAACAAAGGAGAAACGAAACGTTAATGGAAAGAAATAATAGTTAAGGTGCAATACTTGATAAACAGAATGTCAATCGTTACGAATTATCTTGCGCAAGAACAAACTGAGATGAAAAGTGTAGTGAGGTTCACCTGTCTGTCGCCTTAACGAGGAAATGAACTAAGTCATTGGAATAAAGTAAATAGATGTAGAAAACATTCGTAACAGTTCAAGTCAGACAAGTCCAAATGTTTTTTAATAACATGTCGCTTTTACCATTCTGCCTAGTTCTCAGTGAGGATACTCCTTTCGGTCTCATTCACTAACTCTAGAAAACATTTTACAATAATCGTAGTTGAGTATATATACTCGCTGGAAATTTAAGGGCTAAGCTGCTTGTTAAAAAGGAGTCTCAATCGAATTAAATATTTATTTTCCTCAGTCAGTAATAACACACACAATTTTGTCTTTGAAGACATTAATTATTTACGGTCTCCTTGCGGTTTTTCTAAAAAGCTTTTAAGACATCAGAGTTTAAAGATTAAGTTTGCTGCCGGTAAGTAAATAAGAGACGATCGTACCTGATCTGCTTAACAATCACATGGATATCTCTTCGGAATAACTTCTCTCTGACACGGTAAGGCACAGAATAGAGTCGACTTTGCTTTAACTGACATAAGTAAAGATACCGTAAAGTAAGATAAAAAAGTGCCTCTTCAAATAACAATGAGAACCAACCTCGTGAACTGGCCATGCACTGACGACCCGAGAGTGGGTGGCAAAAGGTTTTTAGAGGCATAAGCACAACAAACAGCACTGCAGTAACTGATGGGATATTACAGCGGCAGGGGCCGGGAGACTTAAGCTTCAGTATTCTCGTTATTTCAGTTTGCAATTTCATTTTTCTTAAAATTAGATAGCATTGTTTTTGCCTTTTTTTTTTTTTTGTTACACAGACTGTCCACTTAGAATGACGTTGCTATGCCGCTTTTTCGCGTTTCATTTAAATCTACGTTTACCGGGCGTTATAAGCATTTATTAAGGAGACGAAGGCAGAAGCTACTGAAGAAGCTTTTTGAAAAATTAACTCGGACAATATAATTATACGGATAAGGAAAAACAAATGGAAGCTTTGTTCTTTCTTCCGCTGTTTTTGCTCATGTCGTGTTTGTGCCTCGTATTATGTAAGTAAAATCTCTTTTAAAAAGTCACAAAACGTATGATTATCAGTATCATCTTCGCTTACTGTCACTGCTGTGAGTTTGCTATTAATATTACTTTAAGGTGGCTAGTACAATTTTCCGAGTATATTTATGGCATCAACTTAAACTAAAAAGATTTATCGTGCCAAGCTGATTGAAAAACTTGTTAGTGGTCATTTTATAATTGTTCTCATTTAGTAATTATTACCAATTAAATTATTCGATAAGTCGTTGACTGAACGGAGGCGGCATTTAACGTCATTTATAAAGTGAAAGTGAAAGTGACCTTGTTTTTGACAAGTGATTAGCAACAATCAGTTTACATAAGTATAGGGCATCAGGCTTTCTTTGGCTTGCCTTATTTTAACAAGACACTAGCTCCAAAAGGGGTTCTAAAAACCTTGCGTTATGCTTAAGGTTAGCATTTGAGACATTTGTTGAGCCCGTAAATATTGTGTAGCTGGCAGAACAATGGGATTTCGGAGAACTAGCTATACGAACTCCTGCTTTGGTTTCGGCTGCAGTTTCATGTGGTCAGAAGAAGCCGGCCATCAACTTTAGCCTCAACCAAGCGGGAAGGCATTTACTCCATAGGAATGAAAGTGAAAAGGGGACGAATTTCAAGTCACGTTTACGTTTATCATTCGAAAACACCGAGCTCATTTTGGAGAAAAAAGAAAAACACAAACAGTATTTTTAGAGCGGCGAAAGCACAAGGACTAATTTGCTTTGGCAAGTTTAACCGAAAATAAACTGCACAGTTACTGCAAAGTGACTTACATAGACATGGCAAAACGAATAAAAGCAGGCAACCGAGGGTTTCAGATACAGTTTAAAAAGTGGCTGCATTGTTCGAATTTTTATAACTACAAGCATTTAGTTTTTTTTTGTTTAAAAGAAACTTTTAGCAAACTTACAGGAAACTGAAAAAATACCACTGGTGCTACAATTTCATAAAGCAGTCATCAGCAAGTTGGTGCTTCTCACCGTTTGGATTCTAGCCTTACTGTCCTGTTGATCAGCTTGTGTTTTTCTTTCAACCACTTTCCCATTCTTTCTAAAAATATATGTAAGTCAAAAATTAGCTTCTAGAGAAAAATCTCTTTCCATGTTTTAACAAATCACTTACCCACCAGCCCGGCCATAAGCATAATCGGTTTCTCGTATAAATAAAATAAAATAAAATAAAATAAAATAATAATGAATGCTTTCAACTCCCTCAATAGAGCAACTGCTCTACATAATATTAGAATTTTTGTCCAGCCCCTGCCACGCATGCCATCAATACATACAGAGTACCTGCGCGCCTGTTTGTTACTGGAGGAAAAGAACTGTCGTCTGCCGAAGATACTCTCCCCACTTTTTCAAAGCTCAATTTCTCAAAACCTGATTTAGGGGTATTGGTTTTTATTGTATTATAGACTCTTCTCTCAACAAAGAAGGCG
>JANVCF010134418.1:9317-19504 GCA_025388745.1 Hydrozoanthus gracilis
TCAATTGGTTAGTTGCATGCAGTTGGTAACAACGACAATAGACGTAAGTCATTTGGTTAGTTGCAGTTGGTAACAACAACAATACACGTTAGTCAAATGATTAGTTGTAGTTGGTAACGACAATACGCGTTAGTCAATTGGTTAGTTGCATGCAGTTGGTAACAACGACAATAGACGTAAGTCATTTGGTTAGTTGCAGTTGGTAACAACGACAATACACGTTAGTCAATTGGTTAGTTGCGGTCGGTAACAACGACAATACGCGTTGGTCAAATGGTTAGTTGCAGTTGACAACAACGACATTAGACGTAAGTCATTTGGTTAGTAGCAGTTGATAACAACGACAATTATCTTTAGTCAATTGGTTAATTGCAGTTGATAACAATGACAATACACGTTAGTCAATTGGTTAGTTGCAGTTGGTAACAACGACATTACACGTTAGTCAATTGGTTAGTTGCAGTTGATAACAACGACAATACACGTTAGTCAATTGGTTAGTTGCAGTTGGTAACAACGACATTACACGTTAGTCAATTGGTTAGTAGCAGTTGATAACAACGACAACACACGTTAGTCAATTGGTTAGTTGCAATTGGTAACAACAACAATACATGTTAGTCTTCTGGTGAGTGGTGTTTACCTTTCATTTCATCCTCATCGACTTGGCTTTTCTCTCTTATTGGCTCTTTAACGCTTTCATGCTTTTCATCCGCATCTGCAACAAATCAAAATTTGTAAAAAACCACATAAGCGGTTGTAACTGAGAACATTTCTGTGACAAATAACGAGTTTAATAAAAGGAGAACTGAACTCTAAAATCAACATTTTTAAATGAAATCCTTCAGGGTGTTGCGAGCATATCTAAAATTTTTTTCTTGTGTCGTGCTGATTTTCCAAGAAATTCTAGTTTGTATGTGCGTATTTCGGGTCGTTTGGGGTCATTGAGCGTGGACGCTTGCCGACTTGTCAGCGGTAAACGAAGGTAACAGTCATTTTTGTCGTAAGCTCGCCTACACAGTCATGACCGAAAGTTAGAACTTACGCTGTGTGCGATATTTCACTCCAATGGTGAATTTTTTCAGTCCGAACCAATTCTTGCCCATTTCCAACGTCATAGCCTCACTCGGTCTCCACTTAACCCCTATTTCTGAGCCGCCGGTACAATACGGAAAGTAACGTGTTTTAAATTCGAATTTCTGGGAAATTCAGCGCGATTACGAGTTATCTCTCAAACAGAAAACAATTTGTATATCAGAATGGCTGTGCGCAGTTTAAGCCTCCTTCCAATAAGTTGTGGTGCCCACAAGATTCTGCTTTGTGTCCCAATTAGTTTTAAAGCCAAAGAAAACGACACGTTAATAAAGTTATTATTATTTATCATTATTTATTTCCACTTCTATTCTACTTTGTGTAAATGATGCTCAATTTATAATGAAATCAATTCATTTAGTTATGTATGCTGATGACATGAACTTGTTAATAGAAATAAGGACGTTAAAGCAGTGAACTTAGCAGAACTTAGCGCAGAACTCAGCTCATTGGGCGATTGGCTTTTTGCAAACCGCTTAAGCGTTAACTTACAGAAAACTAAATTCCTAATTATTGCATCAAAAAAGAAACTTAAAAAGCTTCAAAACACTCCAAATACTATACGATTTTCGAAGGGTAATTTTCTTAATAGAACATGCATAAAATTTCTTCTCGATCAACGTTTGAATTGGGTCATGTATATTGAAGATATATCTCGAAAGATCGCTTAATCAACAAACATTCGTTTTAAGACTGAGCAAGTATTATCTTCCAATAAACATACTGACTAGTATTTATTATAGTTTCATCTACCCTTATATTTCATATTGAACGTCAACTTGGGGAACCAATTCTCAAACATTTTGCAAAAACATGCAGTAAGAGCTTTTCTATTTGCAGATAACAGAACCCCAAACAAACTTTTATTATCTAAGCTCCAATATCTGACAGTTCATGAAATCACTCGAATGCAACAAGGGGAACTCAAGTGTAGACATGGAAACAATTTATTACCTGAAGGAATATTTGATGATAACTTCAAGCCAAGAAGTCATAGATATAACTCTCGCTCCAAAGCTAACAAAATACTCTATACCCGCTAGACAAACACTGATACCAATTATACAGCTGCAAAAGTATGGAAAGATATCCCGCTGGTAATACAAAACAGTCCATCACTTTCAATTTTTAAGAAAGAGTTCAAAAGGTATATTGTATCATTGTAAAAACCTTGGACATATCGTGTTTACCATGTTCTTTTGTACACACTTAATTTACATTCATGTGAAGCATACTCTTTTCCGTCTAGGCTTGGTCTTTATAATTTATTAGTCTGTATCTATTTGTTAAGTTGTTCAACATTTTGTCTCCACATTTTTGGTGTTAAAAATAAGGTAAGGTGTAGAAACTCGATAGCCCCTATGGGCTGTTTCCTACGCCTTCCACATTTTTAAGAAGTTTGCAAAATGAAACTGCTTTTGTAAGTGGTAAGTAAAAAACTGTTATTGAACTGTTGTTACTGTTACAACAATTATTATACACATAGAAATACGAAAAACGTGATAAATAATTATTCTCACATGATAAAAATGATAATTATTACTACTATTATTGTTGTTACTATTATTATATATTATTGTTATCATCTTTATCATTATTATTATTATTATTATTATTATTATTATTATTATTGTAGTAACAAAATTACATATTACATAGCCTTTTTTTATGCTTTTATTATCAAATGTGCTTTAGAAAGTAGTATAGTTCATACCTGCTCCAAAATTCAAAATGACTTCAAATTCAAAGTTTTTATGAAGAGTACCTTCCTCCACTACAACTGATTCGGAATCCGATTCATAGCCATCAACATATCTTTCGTTACATCTTGCCTCTTCTCTAGACGGTGGACGTGACGAACCTTGAGAAGGCGAGAGGGTGAACTTAAGTTATGCGTGCTCACACACAATTCCTTGTTACACTAGCACTTCACTCGCACTACACAACGCAGTGTTACGAACACTTTAAGAACACTTTCAGGTTGAAATGTCCGAAAGTTTTGAAAGATACTTAATTTTGTTTAATGCTTAAGACGCTTTGCCTGTAAAATTCGAGGATTGCCGGATAGTTTGCAAAATCGAAACTTTTTAAAATACTTTGGCTGTTTGACTCAGTAAATCAAACCATCCAGCTTTTTATGTAAGAACAATTCTCTTTTTCCAGGCTGAGTTTGTTCTTTTGTCTATGGTACTTTTTAAATCAAGTTTCTGCCTGAGGGTTCTTAATCATCTTGTTCTTTTATGTGTATTTTTTTCTGTATTATTTTTCTTGCTAAAAACTTTATTTTCCTAGCTACTTACTCCGCACTGTTGGTTCGACATCTAGGATCAACTGTCCTTCCAATAATAAGACCATCTTCTCGGAACCCTTGCCAAGCGTTCGAACTACATGAGGAATGGTACTGAGTAGTTCAACAATGCGATTATAGCCATAGTCGCAAGCCCTACACGGCCGGCCGTAGTACTGTTGGTAAGCTGGCGCAAACCGATTCAGAGACACACACCCATCATTCTGTGACAACAACTTCTCAGTCTCCAGTGCAAACACTTGGAGTGGTGACAAACGAAACTGAGTCAACGAACTGCAACTGTCAATCTGGGAAAACAGAAGTAAACAAAACGTTAAGTTAAAACAAAAAACCTTTTTAGATTAGTGATCAAAAAAGCTACGTCGCCAGAATCAAATGATATGCAACTTTGTAATTCTAACTTTTGACCCTTTTTTATTCTTAACTCTAACAGTTTGTCTACTCATGGTGTTTATCGATGTTTTTTATCCTCGTATCTTATTCTCCGATATCTCTTCTGAAAATCACAATGCTGGCAACCTTAAGGTAATTCCCCAGTTTTGCATTGCGCATCTTTACTGCGCATATTAGAAATTTTAAAATGTTCACACATTTTTGTCATATTCTAGTGAATGTTGAGCTCTCGAAGACATATCAGAAAAAACAATGCAAAAAAGTAGTTTTCTTCATAATATACGAGGCTTTTTGTTTAACTGGGTTCCAGTCTCCCCTCGGAAATGGGGTAAAAAACACATGTTTTGCCAGTTTTCCCAGAGCTTCTCCTAAACAAGCACGGGTACCCCAAAATTTTTATTTCATCAATCAGTTAAATTTCAACACGGCTCTCTGGAGAGAAAAAATAGGAAAAATCTGAGTGTTGGAAGTGTGGAAAAATATAAAAAACATAGACAAGAATACACTGTTTTTTTGAGGTATTGAAATATAGTAACAACAAAAGCACACAAAAATGCCTCCTTACCAAAAATGTTTTTGCTGAAAATCATGAGAAAATTATTCTCCTAATCCAGGAGAACTCTTTACGTTATCTTCCTTTACTTCCCTTACACTCCTCAATGTTATCTTGGTTGGCCACATGAGGAATCTATAGTTTTAATTTTGAGCTTACAACAACAGAAAAATAGCCCTTGAAGGGGTTATTTGTATCAACCGTATCTCAAAAGTTAACATGGGCACACCCCCTTTTTATTCCAATTTTGCAGTTTACATATAATGGTTGACAAATGAGGAAAGTTTGACAAAAATCTAGGTGCAGGTTCTATTTCGATGGAATGACCTTAAAAGAAGTCAGCTATCTACTGAGATGAGGGTCTGATGCCGCATGGCTATCTTGTCTCTCCAAACAACATGGTTATAGGATTCCTCAAGCTCCAGTCCAGATAACCCAAGGTCCCTTGTAGGACCTCCTGCTAGCTCTTGCATGGTCTTCCTTGGCTTTGAGGCCCCCCAACATGTAGGGAATGGACCTTACTAATCCATGACTCGCTCTGCTGGACATGGCCATTAGCCATTTAAGTTGACCCCAATCTGTTGGTAACTTCAAGGTCTCAATGCAGAGCCTCAGACTGAGGTCCTGTGCACTGATGTCATTTGTAGGTTTTATGGCACCCACATCCAACAGAGCATAGCCCTCTCATTTCTTTTGAGAGAAAGAAATTTTTGTAAACAAAATTTTTATTTTGTTCGTACTGTAATTAGATTTGAAAGGTTTTTCCACCCTGTACCATTATTCTGCTCTGTACTATTATTCAGATCTTCAGTTTCTTTGTGATATTTTTTAAAGTAGCAATAGAGTTGTAAGAAATTCAGTTTAGTTGAACAATGTCTTGTCTCACACAACATGATTTTATTTAGATGAAGAATACATAGCAATAATTTATTCTGCTTGAATAACATAGTAATTTATTCTGTTTGAATAACAAAGGTTAATAATGTGTTTTGCAGGGCTGCGGCGTGATGATTTGATTTTTGATGATGATCCAGATGTAGAGGAAGCTTTGAGAAGAATTCCTGCAGAAGAACTCGACCTGAGGAATTTCCGTATTAAACGAGCTTTGGATACCAATCTCAAACAAACCATTCTTCCTGAACACGAGTGGGTAACAGATGAAACTGACAAGCCTTACCTTGATCATGTCATTGAGCAAGTTAAGAGAGAGCGTAAAGAAAGAGAACTTTGGGATAAACAGTGAACTGGTTCCAAGTTGTTAAACCTTGTATCAACAATGACTGATTCTTCGAGAGTGTTTAAGATAATGTTTCTTGATATGGAACTTTGATGAACTGTATAATTTATAAATTCAGACAAAGTAAGAAACAGTTTTTTGGGTGGTTGTGCCAGATTAGTTTTGTGATAAGAAGCCATCACTTGACATTTGGGTCTACAAAAAGTAAATAAAGAGGTTTTGTCTTTTAAACACTCTGTCTGGTTTTGTTTTCAATGGACTTTTTCATACCATATCATGATTTAAGTGCAAAATGTTGCAGAGGGTAGGGCAGTGGTTTCATTAGAAGGCAGCTAATGGCATTTTATTGCTGCCTACTGAGCTTCCAACCACCGGCTACTTGGCAGTTGTAGGTGAAGGTTTTTCTGTTCGAAGAATAGATGTAAATTTTTACAATTATTGCTGTGCCATTTGGGGCTGTAAGCCCATTTGTCAGTAATCTGAAATTTTAGTGGTGGTGCCATCGAGTTTTGGTTCACTTCACTCAACTAGCGTACGAGAATGGATGTCTAGACCCGTGAGCTGTTTTATGTATTGCCTTGATTTGAAGCCCCTTAATTACTCAGGGGCCTTTGGCCTCACAAGCTGACTCTAACTGCCTTTTTTCCCCCTACGGATACATAATCCTAAAATTATTGATAGCACTGCCAGTGGTTTTTGGTTTTTTTCTCATAAATGTATGTAAGGTGTTGTGACACGGTTCTTTTTGTAAAGGCTGACACAACTTTTTTCTTTGTCAAGAACTTTACTCTTCATGCAGGTGGTTGCCTGCATTCTTATCCCCAGAGCCAATCCCATTGTTTCACTTAGTCAGTGGGGCCTAGACCTCGCCAGCTAAGGGAGACGATGAGCTCCAAGGACAAGAATGGGTTGCCTGTGACAAAAACAACCTTAACCAACTAATGAAGGTTTTCATGTAAGTATGTACCTATTGATGTAAGTCCCTTGAGGGGGGAGTATTCGGGCTGAGGGATGGGGGTTTGATGTGAAGTATATTGCCCCTGTGAGGAGTGCATAGGTAGGGTATTTGAATTTTAAAAGTGCTTAGGAAAAAAATAATGGTTTCTTCAAATGTTGAGAGCGTTAAAACGAGCAAACAACTTGATTGCTGGCCTGAGCGTTTTAACCTCAAGTTGCACTCAACCCAGAACATAACAGATGCAGCCTTCACAACTTTACCTCTATCTAATCAGAAGTGTGCATTCTTTCATACATCACTTTTTCCAACCCTTTCTCGTCTGCTTCAGCTTGGAGCATGTAGTTTTATCCACAATAAGTTATGTGAAATCATATGCTCTGATTGGCTAATAGTCATAACCACAAAGCTCTCTAATGGCTTTAGCAATTTGTCAATTTGCAAAATATCAAATTTACCTTTTTACTTGGGGAAGGGTAAAGTCTTTAATTACCAAAACACTTTAACGAAAAAAGGTTCTGAAGTATCAAGTCCAAAAAACTTTTTTTCCAAACACCAAAATGTCCAGTTTTTGAAAATATGCTTAATTTTAGTTGCTGATTTGAACAATATTCCAAAATTTGGGTTGACAGGAACCCATTTATAATAAATAGATTTAAAAGTAGTTTAATGCATCCAGAGTTTAATATCATTAAAAACAATTTATTTATGAACATGAGCGTTTCTTACAATGAGAAGGCTTAATTAATAGTGTTTTAGTTACACTAAAAATGGCAGACTGAAGCAATAGCCCGGGGGGTACTTTGGGGTCAAAAGGGTAGGGATGACCGTCTGAAAAGTCCCCAAAATACCCTAAAAATACCAAGGGATAAATTTTTTTCACCCTAAAAATACCTTTCGGTTTTAAAATTATCCTAAAAATACCAAGTTATCAAAAGCTGAAATTTTTGCCTGGGTAGCTATTGGGTCGGCACCGAGTCCTCGTGTTGTTCTGAACGCGATACGCAGTAAATAAAGTCACGCGCGTAGTAGAACGTTCGCCAAAGGTCATTTTTTTAAACTTCTTATCAGTACGTACGTTTGCTAAAGCATGGGACTACAAGCAGTCCAATAGCTTTGCATTTTTAAATCTAAAAAATATCACCCTTTCACGCCCACATACGGAAAAAATCCATATTATATTACTTGCCTCCTCTGCCCACGTACGGAATATTCCGTGTTTTTCTGTTGCACCGGATTTCTTTTTACAATCCCTAAAAAACACGACTGCCTATTTTAACCCCCAAAAAGTACGAGGGTCATACAGGTCTACCATCCCAATATAGGGAGTACCCCCCCCCCCGAGTAATACTTCGTTTTTTTGTTGTTTTATTATTTGTAAGCCAGTATAGTTTTCTTGACCACACCAATGTTTGTCCAAAACTTTTGAGTAGAAATGTCCAAAAAGTTTTTGTCCAAAAATTTGAGATCCAAATATTTTCCAAATTAAAGTTTTAAAAAAGTAACGAGAGAAACAGCTAAGAGGGGAGATGAGGTGTCAGAGGTAATGCTGAATGCTGACAAAGGGATTAGGGGTCTGGAAACGAATTTCACGAAAGCGAGGCCGGTCAGTCTTATGAGAGTATTGGAATTTTTTTTTTTATATTTTGCTACCTTCTCGATGCCTTCAAGTTGTTGTGTTCCCTTGTGTTCTTTCAAGGGTTACAGAGATTCATCAGGAGCAAAGGTTTCGTTTTTTAACATCCCAAAGGATGCAATTTTGCGGAAGAGATGGACACAAGCGATTCGAAGAGAGCCCGGGAAAGACTTCGTGATTTCACGTGCTACTAAAGTTTGTTCGAGGCATTTCAAATCTGAAGATCTCAAGAAATCTCTCAATGGAATCGTTAAAGTTAAGCCAGGATGTGTTCCCTCGATATTTTCTTGGTCTGTTCAATCTCAAAGACAGAGGAAATCGAAATCGCCGATTAAGCGCCATGCACCACGAACACACTCAGAGGAAAAGCACCAAGAACCATCGGTATCAACAAGCGAGTCGGGAAGTGCTTTACACGAGCCAATAGAGGAACGGCTTAAAGAGTCAAATAGAGAAAACGAGCATTTGAGAGGACAACTATGTGCTATTGAAAGCCGTTTCAACGACCTTGCGATCGAGAAAAATAAGTTAGAAGAGAAGAATCGACGGCTAATGGCGGAGCTTTGGAGCGCTTCAAATCGCTCGTTATGCATAGCTTGGTTCTGCAACACTGAATGCAGCTAAGATGCCAACGGAAGATTGTAGTAATTTACCTGCTGCAACGTTGCTATTCAAACAGAGACGCCTCAACCACTTTATTAAAAAACTTTCACAATAATCATTGATTGGTTTAAATATACTGTAATATTTAAAATTTGCACATCAAGCACCAGAGTTTTATCTGGTCCTCTGGCAACTCCGCTTGCCATGCAAGAAAAGAAGGTGCTCTTTCTAGCTAAAAGGAACGACTGGGCATCTCAATTTATATTTATTACATATCATTAATATTCTCGAGTCCTACAGTATTTAAAACAAGATTGACTTCTGCAATAAATTGGGCAGTTACAAGCAACAAGTGTAGCAACTAATTAAGCAAAGAAACTGTCGGTTGACTAATTTTATTAGCTCATATCATCATTGTTTTGAGTACAGGTAGCCCAAGTTCAATTGTGTAATTTACTACTAAAATATATGCAAATATAGCAAATCTCTATTTCTTACCTTGAATGATAAATCATAAATTTATGGTGTGGAAAAGCTAACTCAAACTAACCAAAGCTTGTTGAAACTCACCAGATAGTTAGGAATCATATCAGAAAGACACCATGCAAGTTTTACATTTTATTATCATTCAAGGTAAGAAATAGAGATTTCCTATATTCACATACATTTTTTAGTAAATTACACAATGGTGATCATTCAAAATGCTCAAGAACTTAGACTGCGAACATAAAAAACTTCTGTTATTTTTTAAACTGTAACTGAACTTCCTTACAGTGATAATAAGCATGCTGAAGCTCTGAAAATGACAGTTTGCTAGATGCAAATGGCAGGTTGCTAGATGCAAATGACAGGTTGCTTGATGCAAATGACAGGTTGCTAGATGCAAATGACAGATTGCTAGATGTGAATGACAGGTTGCTAGATGCAAATGACAGGTTGCTAGATGTGAATGACGGGTTGCTAGATGCAAATGACAGGTTGCTAGATGCAAATGACAGGTTGCGAGATGCAAATGACAGGTTGCTAGATGCAAATGACAGGTTGCTAGATGCAAATGACAGGTTGCGAGATGCAAGTGACAGGTTGCTAGATGTGAATGACAGGTTGCTAGATGCAAATGACAGGTTGCTAGATGCAAATGACAGGTTGCTAGATCCAAGTGACAGTTTGCTAGATACAAATGACAGGTTGCTAGATGCAAATGACAGGTTGCTAGATACAAATGACAGGTTGCTAGATGCAAATGACAGGTTGCTAGATCCTAATGACAGGTTGCTAGATGCAAATAACAGGTGGTTAGATGCAAATGACAGGTTGCTAGATACAAATGACTGGTTGCTAGATACAAATGACAGGTTGCTAGGTACAAATGACAGGTTGCTAGATGCAAATGACAGGTTGCTAGATGCA
>JANVCF010134419.1:0-11700 GCA_025388745.1 Hydrozoanthus gracilis
CCTCATAGAAACAAGAATAATTTCAGATTAGTAGGTTTCGTCACGTTTATTAAGGCCGTTAGGTTCTAAAGTATTAGCTAGGCCTCGCTTTTGTTTACCTTTTTGGCATTTTCGTGGCGGCAGAAAGCAAGAACAAAACGCTAAGTTGTTGTTTGCAAGGAAAGACAAGGAATACAAAGACACTCGCTCCGGTAGACTCTAGAAAAAGCCCGAACTGGATCGCAGATCTTCTCCTTCAATTATTAATCAGAATCATTAAATAGTTCTCAGGTTCAACGACTGGCCCCCTGCAAACATACGTTTCACACTACTTGTCTTCCAGCTGGCATAGCCTTAAAATAAATTGATAAGAAACTTATTAAGAGATTTAATAAAAGCCTGTTGCATAATAACCATGACAACACAGACTCTGGACAGCTCTTCTGATTTTAGCTCTGATGAAGAAGACCACACAATCTGCTCTTGGGTCTCCAGACTCGATAAGTTTTTACAACTTCTTCACCTAAAACTCATGTGTATAATGTAATTCAATTCCTAGTGTAGTTTTCATCTTTCTCCTTTATCTATTCAAAAACAGTCAGCCTTGGAGCTCTTACATAAAAGAGTGTTTTTCTATGATAAAAGTATTATTTGGTTTAAAAATTTCAACGGTGTTCAATTTACCATATTTCCTTATTAGGAATCATGAAGTCACCAATATTTTCTTTGAAATCGGGCCAGCTGATTATGTTCTCTAAAGATATGTAACTAAATTATTGAGTTTATGTGCAAAAACGTATTTGAAGTTTATTAAAAGCGCAAGCATGGAACCGGCAACGACATCGCTAAAAAAGACCCGGATATATATCTTATAAAGTTCTATTGTATCTGAAGTAACACCGCAGCATAGTTTTAAACACTTCGAATCTAAAGCTAAAAAGGAAAGTACGGTTAATGAAAATTACCTTACCTGTTCATTTTTCTGGAAACAAGTAAATTAGCTCTTGCACTCACCATTGTCATTAAAATCAGTTGATTTGTGTGCTTCTTCGCTAAATTTCCGATATTTTGTTCAAGTAACACAACCTCGTCTTCTAGCGGGCAAATTTAACTTTATTGATTTTACCTCTCCATAAGTTTAAAGAAAAACCAGCCCCCCAAAAAACTGTAAATCTAAATAAAGAACAGAAGTTTCCCACAACGAACTCGTCATCGCCAAACGGTTCCAAACACTCGCAATGTTACGCAACCTGACGCATGCACAAACGTTTTTCAGCTCGGTTGATATTGACCCATTCTCGTCCCAAGAGCCCATCGCTTCTCTTAGCCGGCCAGCGAGGCCTTGCACGAGAAAACTCGCTCCCAGAGCCCGCAATTCCATAGTACAATAGATCTAGGGAAGAAAGAATACTTGTAAGTGTTGTTGTTACATATTAACTGTTGATTTGGGGGAATGGTTTGGGGATCTTGAGGATCTAGTTATTTTAGCAACTTCATCGGGAAAAGTGACGCCAACTAGTCCCTGGTGGATCTTGTAGAACATAGTGGCTTGAGATAGTAGCCTGCGGTTTTCAAGAGAGTCCCATTCCAGTTTTTCCAACATAGGGGAGACAGTGACTGCGCCTGGCATAGTTGCTGAAAACAAACCTGTCAGCTCTCCATTGGACCACCTCGATGTTATTTGTATTTCTCTTTGTTTTGGGGTTCCAGGAACAGGAGGCGTATTCCAGCTGAGGGCGGACTAGGCTAGTAAAGGCCTTGGCCTTAACTCCTGCGCTGCATTCGCCCAGGATCCGTTTTAGCAGGCCAAAGGTGCTATTGGCTTTCTTACAGATGGTATCGCAGTGCAGATTCCAACTCCGGTTGTTACTTATGTTAATGCCTAGGAATGAGGAACCATAAGAAACGAGGAACCATAAAGAATGAGGGCTCTGTTGATTGCTTTCGAAGTTCAGGCAAACATGTCATAATGTTCGCAATTGGATTGGATTTTTGACAGTATGTAGGAGGACTACTTCTGGGTAAACACATTTGAAACAAGGATAAGGTGAGTGTTTTGATGTCAAATCTTTACAGGGTTGGATGACATATGTATGCATAGGTATCAGCAGCTGGAGCAATTAAAGCTTTTTGAAGAAACCGAAGAGATCGTTGATAAACCTGGTATAGTGATTACTATGAAAAGGGTTTCATATGGGCCAGAAAGCAGGTAGTATCATGCTCTTAAATTATTTTTCGCGGAGTTGTCGATTTCAGTTGAACGAATTTTGCATAAATTTATTGGAGAAACCTTATGCACCTAAATATCATTGGCTTCCCCGGGAGGTCGATCCCCCGGCCAAGAGGGGACATTGTCCAAGGGCTGCTGCAAAGTTGCAAATTTCTCCCACTGATGGGGGAATAATAAAAATAAAAGTCCCCTGGTTCTAGCGCTCTTAGCCAGACAATCCCCGCATATTTAAGTCAATTTGGACAAAACACAAATGAACGGAAACTCAGCTTTTTCTTGTGTTGAATGTACAGTGAGAAACACTTCAAGTTGTGCTTGTTTTGAGTACATATCGACATTATTTAGAGGATTGCTCTGCACCGCCAAAATGGCGGATTTTATCCACCTTCGAAATCCAGTTTCTTTGCGCTGAATCATTTCTCCAGATATCCCTTTGGAGATATGAAAAGAACAACACTTTGTCTTTCAAAATCCAAACTTTCAGCCAATTATTTTATGTCACACACTTAAAATTCTGTTCTAATTTTGGCCTATATTTATTCTAGTTAAAAATAGGAGGGAGAAATTAAATTACTGTCAGTTAATAAACAGACGTGCCCAAATTTCTGCTATTATTCATCTAAGTATTGGTAGTTCTTCGACACTTCGTAGTTTTTTTTTTATTGGCTCAAAATGTTTTATATCGTTACACCCAGCTTCACAATTTATCCCAAAGTTTGAGGAGATTTTGAGGTCCATAATTCATCATTTGACCTAATTCTGTTATTATCAATTATTTCGTATAGATTGATATTGAGCCAAACGAACCATGCAGTGATTTGTTTCTCATAAAGGCCAACCTACGTATATACCACGAGAATTATTGGTATTAATGTCTAGTAAATGGTGACATCTACTCTTAAATGGTTTAATATTTTTAAAGTCAAACTAGAAAATTTAGTAATTTTTCTTGTGTCAATTGACATCAATTTACGTTTTCTCAAATGCTGCAATTTTTCTTATTCATATGATTCCAGGTAGTAATTTATGTTGGAAAATTTGCCAAATGTTCAAATTTTATTTGAGTATTATCTTAGTACTTTTCAAATAAATTCTCACAGTTGTCTAACGACTAAGATCAACTTTTAACAAAAGTGCAGGCTAAAAAGGGAAAAACTGAGGCTTTATCACTACGTTTTATGCTTTAAGTAAGATCAACTTAGAAAATGTATCGAGAATAAAAACTAACAACAATATCCGACGTTTCGGAGTCAAACATGACTCCATTATCAAGGTAAAGCTTTAATGGAAAACTCGCAATTTAAATACAGCAGACTTTAGGTCAAAACAAAAAACTTTGCATAACTGTGAATTAACTGTTAAAAATTTGACACTGAGGGCCCGATTACATGGAGAGTTTCAGCCCGGGCTAAGATTTCAGCCCGGGGGGAAATTTTTCCCGATGACATGGCGAAACTCAGCCCGGCTGAGTTTTAATCTTTTGCGCGGGAAACTCTCAAGCCACGACAAACAAAATGGCTACTAGAAAGCTCCAACTTTTGAAAGCAACTGCCTTGATTATCTCCCAATTAGGGCTGTTATTGGCAATTAATTTTCAACTTATTGAAATTGTTGTGGACCATCAAATGGCTGAGCACAAACAAAACCTGGCTTTAGCAGCTCATATTTCAGCCCCCAGAAAAGCTTCGCTTATCAGCAAAGACATATCCGAGCTCGTCAAGCTCGTCGAAAGAGCAGGTTCAGTTTGGGTGGTGAATGGGCGAACACACCAATTTACATTAAACTTTCCACCTTTACATCTTTATCCCAGCGAAATCTTCTCTTTCCTGTTGCTTGGGACGCCAACTTTGGTTTTGGATACCGCACAGCGCACGATTACTGTTTTTTTCCGCTGCTCAAATCGCAATGTGGACGCAGAATAGTGGCCTCCTCAGCCCGAGCTGAAACTTTTTTTGCGTTTACATGGGAAATTCCAGCCCGGTTGACCGGTCTGAAAATTCCGGCACGGTAGGAGCTTACCGGGCTGGAAAATTCAGCCCGGGCTGGAATTCGGCCCAGGCTGAAACTCCTGTCATGTAAACGAAAACTTGTTTTTATCAACATTTGCTAAAGAGACCGGGCTGAAATTTCAACTCGGGCTGAAACCACAACCCGGACTGAAATCTCAGCCCGGGCTGAAACTCTCCATGTAATCGGGCCCTAAGATATTTACAATGCTAGAATACAAAAAGCGTGAGTTAAAACAAAAACTTTAGCACAGCATCAGCCATCACTAAATAAGCAGTCAGATTCCATTCGTGCTAGAGTTTTTGTTTGAACTCACGCTTTTTGGATTCTAGCATTGTAAATGTCTTAGTGTCAAATTTTTTAACAGTTAATTCACAGTTATGCAAAGTTTTTTGTTTTGACCTAAAGTCCGTTGTATTTAAATTGCGAGTTATCCATTAAAGCTTTACCTTGATAATGGAATCATGTTTGTCTCCGAAACGTCTGATTTTGTTGTTAGTTTTATGTTTTTTTGACATAATTTGTAGTAATACAGTTGCAAAACTTTAATTTATTTTCAAAGGATGCAGGGTCAAAGGTAGATATTGTACTCCTTGATTTTGGGTATTTTTGGGGGGTTTTTGTTAGCTTCTCCAACCTTGTCTGTGTTTCCTCTTTCTTTCGATCAATTCCTTCTGTACAAAAAAGAGAGTTTTACATTGACCCTGCCTTCATTAAGTGCTTCTATCAGCTCTTTCTGGTATGAAGCAACATATTGGTTGTAGTCTCACTAGGCAAAGTTTACTATTGTTAAGCGAAGTTTATCATCGCAAGTTGCTTTTCAGTTGAGATCGCTTCTTTTTAAAAGCTGTATTTCGTATATTTTCTGTACAATAAGTACAAAATTATTGAAAAATCATCTAAAGTAGGATTTTGTGCATGGTTAAATTTAACATAAATTATTACAGGCCAAGATTACATAGTGCAGGAAATTGAGTGGTGATACTCCCGCCAGAAGATTTGTCCGTCCTATACCCCCAACCAGACCACTTGTATTTCACCCACAACAAAACGAGAATCATTCTGTCACCCCGATTCCTAATTTAAAGCATCCAATCATTTCTGACTCCAACCTCTTCCATCTATTTAAACTACACTACGGCCTAGGTCAAACTCACCATTCCAGCTACGAACAATTCGACATCTACAATCAGGGTCCTTCAGCAAGCTATAGCCAAGCCCCAGTTCTATCCAACACTGCCACAAACTTTGCTAATTAAACCTCTGCCAGAAAAAGATAAGGCATTGCGAATCGTGCTCGCTGGAGCGAAGGACAAGCGAAGATACTATAAGCAGTATACAACGAGGAGTATGCAAGAAGGCCAAAGAGCAAAAACTATGACCCGATGTGGGAAAAAATAGCGCAGCGCGTAAATAGCGAATCCAGTGAGATTAACGCAACTACGCATGAAAAAACAAACAAACATTGCTGCAACAAGATAAATAATCTGTTCAGAAAACAAGCTGATTGATAAAATGGAAACTGGGCCCTGGGGACGAGGATGCTTGCCTTATTCTCTTTTAAAAACCTCTCAACCAGTCAATGGACCAGCTAGGCTCAGCTAGAAAACAACTTGATTTTGAAACAAAGCTGAGATTTATTGCCCCATCACGTTTATCATTTAAACCAACTTCGCCAAAATCGGGGGACTGCACCAAAAACAGACTCAGGAAAATCGGTTGGATCGAATTGTCTGATAATCCTTAGTTTTTGGACCAATTTTATCAATCAGCTTGTACTGAGTATGGTGGATATCGGCTGCTTTGCCATCTGCTGGCAGCGACCAAACGTCGGGCAGGAGCGTCTTCAGCTCCCTAAGCAGCGGACAACGGAGGAAGCAGGTCACATCTCGGCAGACAAGCATTAAAAGTTTAGTGGACAAGAACAACCAGACTCTGATTTTCCTATTCTTGAAACAACTTCAAGGTGCTCTAACGGCAGGTTCTTCTTTAACTCTATTTAAAAATACCAGTAGAAAATAAATTGGAAGCAGCTATGGAACAGGAATGTTATCTTTTTCTCAGCATCGTAGTTTTCGGATTAGAGGTTGGTCACGACCCAAATTCCGTCTCGTTTAACACCAATTCTTTCTTTCTACAATAGTAAGAAAAATTCTACATATCAAAAAAACAAATTTTGGTGTTTCTTAGCTTCAGTTTGAAAAAATTAATCAGACGCTTATCCTTTCGAAACCGGCCTTATCCAAACCAAACACTTTTTCTTGTTTACGTTTTTACCAAAGCCGAGCCCGTTTTATGCAAGACAAGACGCGATCTTTTATTAGGCCCTTGTACTGATAAAATACATTTGTTACAATCCTAATAACTATCGATTTCATAATTTGAGAAAGAGCATGTCTTGGGATTACATCAGTTGCATCGAAATTATCTTTCGACTTCGTTTTTGCAAGTGAAATCTCTCTTATATTTTGGTATGTTGAGCATCGTAATAAGAAATGTGCCTAATCTTCAGTCAAACATAACACAGACAAAAAGGCAAAATATAAAGAATGAGTTAGAGAAAAAATGTTTATTTAATATGAGGCAATTCTGGAATTCTTAATTTCACGTTTGAATCTAGCACTCAGTAGCGCGATTAGTGTTAGAACTGCTGTACACGTAGTTCAGAGAGTGAGAAATTGTACAAGTTGTACAGTTCATCATTGTAAGCTAAGAAGTAACAAACATTTGTGGAATTCATTCAGTTTGGAATACGACATTGTGTTTCCAAATGAATTAATTGATTAAGAAGGACTTCAAACCTGGAGTATGAAATTTGTTCAAACACTCAAACGATTGATGAAGGAAAAAGAGTAAACACTGTTCCCATTGTAAGTGGGAGGTAGAGTCGAAGAGCTACCTTTTGTATCATAAATGTTTTTAGTGCACCTACTCGAGCTCAGTAAAAAGTTCTGTTAATTAGGTTTTTAATTGAGACCGACGTTTTTCCCAACTCATCTTGTCATAATACAAAAAAGACAAACTAAGGCAAACGTTGAAAGTAAAATTCGTGACAATGAATGCATAAAGATTTGATAACAATGCTTTCAAAATCAACCGTTTGCTTCGAAATATGACTAAGGGTCGTAAAAAAGCGCATGTGCAGTTTAGTTGAGATTTTTAATCCAATCACTGGAGGAAGAAAGCCATTCACAAAATTAAATCCAAAACTAGCTAAATATGGTTACGTTTGTGGAAGCTTCTTTAGCTTACGATAATGCAAAAGAAATAATTTGGTTTAAAAACTTAAAACAACAGATGTTTATTGACAGTTTCCGAAGTTCTCGTTATGGTTTCCGGCATGCTTCCTCCAAAACCTTACTTATATCTCAGCCCCGAAGCTATGATATGACCGATGCTAATTTACACTCCGCAAGAAGAAATAGAAGATTAGTCATCTAACTGGTTTGGTTTTCTCGTAAGAGTTGAAGAACGTGGTTCATTAAGCAATAGACAAGTTTGACGCAGTAAACTGCCTCGGGTAATTAGCGAAGCTTTTTGCTCCTCCCATGCATGATGTAAGATATTCGAGATGAAAGTTTGCTTTCATCAAAACACTCTATATCTTGAGCAATGTCTTAACGTAGGCCCGGAAAGTGAAACGTTCGTAAAGATTGAGTTTGCTCCGGTTCCCGCCATTTTGAACGACAACTATTAATTGATGTGCCGCACTTTTAATGAAACAAAATTATTTCAGGTGCAAAACTTGGCTGAACCAGCGTGCGCAAAAATTGTCATTGAAATACTTGATTCGTAGCTTCGAAATCATTCCAAACCAAGTTTCATGTTTATTTCTCTTTTTAAAGTTTTATGCAGAGTTTCATTTAGCTCTTGCTTCGGCGTGCGACGGTTTTGGAAATAGCTAAAGTGAAATCATACGTAAGGTCACTCGCATCAAAGTTTTCTTTTGTTTATTCGTCATGATAGGCAAATCTGCTAAGATGATACCAGTAGGGTAAACAATACAAAGGTCTGTGATGTTCAAGGCTATCGAATAAATCTTTCTTTTTAGTTAAGCCATAGCTGAACAAGAACATCAGTGGCGAGTGAGATGGGGACGAGCACCCTCGCGCAAAACGTTCTAAAAAACTGAGGAATAAGAAACGTTTTTGTTAAATGAGATCTCACTTGCATTAAATCCAGCTGTGAGCCAACTTACAACTCGCATCTACAAATACTTTAGGGCAGATAATATATTAGAGGGTACGTACTTTAATACAACAAGGCTGCTTTCTCGGCAAAACAAGAGTATATTTTAATTGACAATAAATAAAGATGTTTTCCGACAGGTCTTGAACAAGCAAATTTACCAGTTTGTATATAACTGGAAAAGTTTACACCTATTTTAAAAATACTGTGCCTCAAACGCACGGTTTTGCCGCGACGCGTGAGAAATAAAAATCAACCGCTCGGGCGTACCGTATTTTTTCTTCATACAAACTCAAGGTATAAAAGGAACAAGTTTTTCATGGTTAAAGGGGAACTGAACCCTAAAATAAACTTTTGTCAAACAAAATCTTTAACTGAGTATGAAAACGATGTTTTAAAAAAATTCCTCGTATCGCGCAGACTTTCCGAGAAGTTCGAATTCAAAACACGTTTCTTGCTGCATTGTACCGGCGACTCAGAAATAGGGGCTAAGCGGAGAGAGAGTGAGGCTATGACGTCAGATATGGGTAATAATTGGCTCGGACTGAAAAACTTTATCATTGGAATGACCACTCGCACCTCCCTGGAATGACATATCGCACAAAACGTAAGCTTTAACTTTCACTCTTGAATGTGTAAGCGAGCTTATGACAATAAAAACAGTTCAAGCGCTCACTCGCTCCCCATAATCTACGTCACACGTTACCGCTGACAAGTTGACAAGCGCCCACGCTCAATGGCTCCAAACGACACGAAACACACACATACAAACTAGAACTTCTCGGAGAATCAGCGCGACATGCACAAGAAAAAATGTTTTAGATATGTTCTGAACACCTTGAAGGATTTCATTTAAAAAATGTTGATTTTAGAGTTCAGTGCCCCTTTAATAAGCCACGTTTTCAAAATGCGTTGTATCGGGGTTTTCAAGACTCGATTTTTTAGTTACGCAAATCGTGGTTTGTATCTGTGCTCGACAAGTGTAAACAGTTATCTTTTTGGCGTGTCAGAAATAACCAGAAATTAAGACGTTCGCTTGACGTCAATCAATGGCCTCAATTCCCCAACGCACTTGTTGTGGTAAACCGCTGGCTTGTTGCGTTATACTTAACTCGTTGTTAGAAACAAAATGTTCGTCTTGTTTTGCGTAATGAGCTACAGATAATAAACTTGAAAAGCAAAGCTTTAAACGATATGATGAAGCAGGCAAATCTAACTTTAATAAACTAAATAACCTACAAAAAGTGTTCGGCTGTTGTCTTGTCAACATATGATTGTTATAATTCCTTAACGGAACAACTTTGACCACAGTACAGTTGCTTAATCAAATTTTAACGCAAAATATATGTCGGTCGCTATATCATCCTCCAATAAACATTTTAGGAATAAAAATTGCCTTCAACTAAACCGTTTCAAAATAATTTTCGAGTCGTTTTGAAATGAACCTTAAATCCCGTGTACCTTATGACTACGCGCTTCTTTGTAAAAATAACTTTATAAGAACGAGACTTAGATTGGCCGAAATTTAAGAACAAGGTGAGGCCAATCGGGATCGATAGCTTTATTCTATTTTTACTCATTATTCGCTGTTTCTTTCTTTTTATCTTTGTCATTGCTTCAAACTTTTACCGGTGCTAAACACGTAAGTATACTTGTCCAGAATATAGTTCTTTACAATATACGTGTATTGCAATACCTTTAGGCTTAACTTTCATTTGATTTCACCACCCGTAGAAATATGAACAAGGCAAAAATTTACGATCAACGAGCCTCGACCAAATTCACCGTTTCTTATCTTAAAAACAGCGCATAAAAACCAGACCACTCTAATTCTAACGCTTTAGCTGGCAAAACTGTTTTGATCTTTTTAAAAAGGTCGTTTTGACTTGGTTTTTATACGAACGATGTTTAGGGTCATTGTTATATAGCTACGACTTTAAACAATGCACTGAAAGAAAGTTCTTTATTGTCAGAAGAGCTAGAAAAGAAAGCTACGGCCATGTTTTTACTATTAGCAACAAATGTAAATCAAGTATACAGCAGTGTTTAGTTTCAGCATACAATGTATTCAGGCAACCAAAAAGTAATTCATTATTTATACATAGCACTAATTTTACTAGAGAAAATTGTCATAAACATTAACATGATTTTTTTTCTCGGTTTTTTTTGTTTGTCACACAGTACACATTACAATGTAAGGATTAAATAAGAATAACAAAGCATTAGAAAGTGACAAAAAGCCCAAAAAGAAACCACAAGGTTTATGGACTTCGGGCTTTCTCAATAAGTAAAACCATTAATTAAATACTAGAAGGTGTCCACTTAACTAAGTGTGAATAAAAGTTCTCATTCAAAACATTTTGCTTACTCGATTGTCTAACTTCCCTTTGTGTAATGTAACTTCCGACTCTACACAATAAAATGACATCATCTTCCATAAAGGCAATCTTACTAAATTCAGTAGTCCAAAAAATGAACTCTCGAGCAATTTTGCCCCCAACTAGTTCCGAAACAGAATAAAACTTAAGCACTGCGTGTCGTTCGTCCCTAGCTAGCCGTTATTTTAGAGGGGCATGTAGTGATAAATCGTTATAGACTGTTTATCCCCCTTTGCTACTGTCTTTGTCGCCTTGTTTTGAATAACACAAAAGATATCAGCTTAATTGTCTTACAGAACCGAGTTACCATACTTCTAATAACTAGCCAACAATAAGAAAACGCCCGAACCTTGTATTTTTACTTAAATAGGACATGCGTCAACTTAGTTTGTATTCACTTCCTCGGTTCCCAGATCTTTCCAGCACGCATTTCGATAAAATGCCAGTTTATTCATTGCGTTTAATTGTGTTTATACTTTAAGGTATAACGATGCTTTAGAATAAAGCCCGATGTTCTATTAAATAGTGTTTGTATTTTTGTGTTTCCTTAGTTGAAATGGGGCAAGTAACAGCGGTTTGAATTAACTAATCTTGTAAACAAAATGGTTCTTTTTCATACAAAGAAGCCATCGGAAAATATAGCACGCCTAATAGGGGATGCCATATCACTTTCACACTGGACTATAACACAGTTATTTATACCTTTATCTTTTCCGTATTTCATCGCTTTATCGTTTTTCAAAAATATCAGGCTTCTAGAAAAACGTTTGAAAAAACTTTTAAACTCACATTATTCATAGCACGTAGTCAAATATTGCGTGATTAACACTAATATCACATAAAACCACTAATTGTTATAGTGAGAGGCAGATGTGTTATTATTAAAACATTCAAGAATGGCTCAAACTGCCGTGGGTG